>CAKNYM010048576.1:1332-22858 GCA_932195095.1 Andricus curvator
TCCTAGAGACTACCCGCCTTTGTATTTACTTTTTACAATCTCAGGCCTGACTGTTTCAAAGGATAGTTTTTCGAAAGCTGCATGGGCTCTCCATTAAAGATTAAACCAGTGGTCGGCACGCTTCTGACCAAGTGAGGGTACCTGGCTGACCTGACCAACGACCTACTTTCTGGTCAGGTACCTGCGAGCTTGGGCAGGCGAAAATGTGGAAAAATTTGAAATTAAAAAAATCTTCATTTTGCAATCAGAGATTTAAAAGTAATATATATTTGGGATCTAAGCATTTTTCTGATTCCAACGATGTTTTTAGGTTGAATATCTTTTGTCTTTTCATTTTTTTTCGTCTCTTATGTCGGTTTTCCAAAAGTTTAATTTTTTATTTTTAATCTTGTTTTTTACGATTAAAAGAAAATCTATTTGTTCTATCTAAAAATTATCAATAACAAATTTTTAGATCCTTTCTAGGTTCACAACTTTTGTTCATTACTTTTTTTCGCAACTTGTGCCGTTTTCCAAAAAAATTAATTTTTTATTTATAATGTTATTTCTTACGATTGAAATAAAAACAACGCATCCAATCAAAAAATTATTAATGACAAATTTGTAGCTGTTTTTTAGATGAGCAACTTTTGTTGATTCATTTTTCTCATAGTTTGTGCTGTTTGGCCAAAACTTAAATGTTTCAAGTTGTAATTTTGTTTTTTATTCTCTAACTTTTAATCAAAGAGATAAATTTTTAATCAGAAGGATAAATTTTCTACCAAGAAGGTTATTTTTCTACGAAAAAAGATTAATTTCTAATAAAATTTTCAAAATTACGAAACAAATATTTGAAAGTTTGAAGGAATTTTAAATCTAATAGTTAAATTTGCAACCAAAGAAATGAACTTTCAACCAACAATAATAATTTTATATTAAAAAAGTTTAATTTTCAACAAAATAGAGGAATTTTCAACCAAATAATTGAAGTTTAAACGGAAGAAGCTAAATTCTCAACCAAACATGGATTAATGAAATTTTCAGTTAAAAAAATTAATTTTCACTGAAAAAAATTTAAACAATATTATCCAATAGAGGTTAATGTAAAAATGGAGATTGGCCATGCGATGCATCTAATTGCATTGAATCGCACATACAGTTATAGACCGGAATTATTTTTAATTGGAGTTTTGCAATAGAATTTTAATTTATTGAATAATAAAATAATACTTTAATAAATAGTATTATTGAAGAGATTGAAGTGGTTAATTGATAATAAGGAATACAAGTTGTTATATATTATATAATTTGTACCTTTGAACTAAAGTTCAGTAAATATTGATTGTTTAATGGGAATAAAAAGTGACTTTGGACATAAATTAACAATATAATACAAATAATATTTATCGAATTTTTTTGACTGAAAGTACTTACTGCAACTAATTCAATATTTAATGAATAAAGTAAAATATTTAAATTGGAAAATAATGGAAAAAATCACTAATTGTTGAAATAAAAAAATATATTTTGAAATTATATGCATTTAATAGTATTATAAATCAAAAAGGTGTGATTTCTACTAAATTGAAAATTAGCAGAATGATCATTCCGTAATGATGAAGTGCCACCAATTTCATCTTTACTATTTAAATACATTGCGTCAATTCAAATCCATTGAGGTATATTCAATGATAGTTCTACCAATGGCATTTAATTGCAAATGCTCATTTCAACATTTCCATTTGAATACAATTGGCCTTTTTTATTTGCAGGGATGGTAAAAAAGAATGAAAAATGGCCGTATGCCAAAATGTTGTTTGGAAATTTAGGTTTTTAGCTTCTTATTTGAAAACTGCATCCAGTTTTAGGAAAACGTGGCTGAAAATATACGTATTTTAAACTATCCTTATTTGTAGCAAAAATAACGTTTTTATTTTTAAAATAACATCTTTATTCTTAATAAAAGCTTCGTATATTTAATTTTATTATTTTGTCAAACCAAATAATATTATAATTGACACGAACAACTTTTTCCTTTAATATAGATCAATTTTTGGTTGCATGAAGCAAAATATTGTTTTACATTAAGAAACAATATTCTCGTTACAACAACAAACTATTTCTTTAATTCAAATAAAAAAGTAAAAAGATAACCAAGGAATTTCTGCAAATGAAAGAAAATTTTGTCTCGGTGAAGATAGGTATTTCTAATAAGTAATTTAATTATTCAACGAAAATATAGATTTTTATCCACTCAGTTACTTAACAGACACTGTCTAGTATTTCGGAATTTTCCGTAAGATTAATTATGTATAGTGCTACGACTGCTCTTATAGAAAATTCCGCAATAATACAGTTCGTTAATAGGCCTTATAAGAAAAATAAATATTAAACAGCCGTCATTCTGTTTTACGATAAAAAAAAATTGATATGAAAGTTGATTTATGTTAATTTTTATTGATGTATTATAATTTCTTCATAGAGAAAATTTATCAGAGAAGTTAAAAAATGTATACACGAGACAAAAAGAATACAAGTTTTAATTATATTTTATTATTTAGGAATATCATTCATTTAATTCTAGATGTTACTAAGCGAAAAATATTTCACACTGGGCAGATTTTCTTTTTTCTTCTAATTATAATAAATAAATTTAATTTTAAAATTTGTCAACACGTTCTTTACCTCTGGTTTTTATCATATCAGAGTTACCAACTCCGATCTTTCTCTATCGACTCTATCAAATTGTACCCTGTTTAACCAAGTGAGTGACAGGCGGCTGGCAGGTAAGCCACCTTTCATTTTAGTTCCGCAACTCAAACAATTAGGGGAACAGGGCGCGCTTTTGGACCTTTAATTTTAGTTCCCGGGAGGTTAAGGGAAACAGGGCGCGCTGCGGTAAGTCAGTCGAAATCAAATACACGGCATGAGCAATCTCCCACCTCATCTCTGCAGATACCGCAGTCAAAACTCGAGGCGCTTTGTACAGCATGATCGGTCTCCTTATTATTACTCCGTGCTCAGCACGGGCGGGGGGGGGGGGGGGGCCCGTACATAGCCGCCGCAATATGGCAGCTATGCATGCGGCTTCGCCTATACGTGGCCGCTAGAGTTCCTCTAGGAGTCTATAGGGAGTAGTGATGGACGCTGCTCGGTATTTCACAGTCATGACCCTGGTCATGATCAATCTTGACCGTTCATGACGGTAAATGTTGGTAAAACGCGGTCAGACCCAAATATTTCCACCAGAAAAGGTTTTTTTTATAGCGAAAAGTGGTTTAGTTGTTAGGTCATACCCTATGCTAAACTAGCACAAAAAGTTTTTCGGTTCTAACGTTCCAGTTATTCTCAAAGTAATAAAAATTCCAAAAAGCTGAGCATAGCAGACAACACTTTTGACAGTTTCGCGCGAGTTTCGAGGAGAATTTGAAAATGACACTTTACAAATTGACAAATTACATTGAAAATCTGTTGCATTTATTGAGCTCCCTGCCGATGAAACAGCACTGAAAAAGCACTGGCGAACGGCACTGGGCCGCCAGTGCTTTTTCAGTGACTGTTTCTGCTGATTTCGGCACCTAAACCGCACTGAGGGTGATGCGACGGTCATATAATGGTTCTATTGTATTCGTCACGTACCGGACAGGCAGAGTGGTTTACAGCAGTTGGCCGCTACCAACCCGAATCCCTTTTTAAAATTTTCTTCAAATTATTAACACTTTTTTTTAAATCATGAATTTTCTCATTATATACACTGTTAAAAAAATCTGGTCGAAATTTAATATACATGTGAGTAAAGTCATTTGCACATACCGTACATTAATTTTAATATACCATCATGTTGTAAAATTAATATACATGTATATTAAAGTCGGTACAATAGAGTGCGTGAAAATAACAAGTTCTTTGATTCCTTCAGATCCTGTCAAATATTAAAAAATAAAGGAATAACCTTGAATTCGTCGACTTAATTTCTACTTACAATTAAAGTGCAAGGTACGGGTGGAATTTTTTCTAAAATTCGCTGTGAATGTTAGAATTTTAACGTGAGTACAGGTGCTTGGAGGTTAGGTTTCTCAATTATTTGTTTAATTGACCTTTTCTCTTAAAAACCAGTGTAATTTATATTTATCTAGGAGAAAATATTATGTTTGATTATTTATAATTGAAAATTGCTGCCAAAATTGTTTTTAATTTGTGTAAAGTGCAAATATCTGACTTTCCTGATAAATGATCAATATGCGGTATATGAAATTTAATAAAATAGTCTCTTAAAGGCGATTTGGTATAGCTAGATTTTAGATTTAATATACAATAGTATATTAAATGTATATTAAAATTGCAAACATTTTTAACAGTGTATATTTTATACTTATAAATTATATACTAATATAGGGGAGGCCGGGGCGAGATGAGCATAGTTATCATTTTCAGTGAAATAGTTGAAACCTATATTAGTTTTTAAAAATGTAAGTGGTTCTATACATTATATGAACCTTCATGTATCAATTTCATAAAAGACGAAGTGTTTCAAAAATAGTAATTGCGATGAAAATATGAAAATTATAATTTGTGCACATGTCTCATCTCGCCCCATGCTCTGGGGCGAGACGAGACACGTATTGGGGCGAGATGAGACACCTCAACTAATTATTAGTTTTTGTTAATAGAAGATAATTTTTCCTTTTTTTCGTACACATAGAAGATTATTTGAAGTATTGTGAGAATGGAAATGAGTATCACGACAAAATATAATTGTTTTACACGATTGAGCAATATGATTATTCGTACCAATTCATGCTCTGTATAATGTTCAACAAATAATTTTGTAAGGTATAATTAAGTCTGATTATTTAGGTCTTAGGGGAAGGATTTTATAAATATTTGACAGTATAAATGCATTTAATGGTTAATTAATTCAAATTTTTCCTTTATATTATAACTTTTCTAATTTCAAGTTGAATTAACATTTATTTGAAATTTTTCATTTATAAAATATTTCTGAAATTTTTTAAATATAATTGTTAAACTGTTTATAGAATATACTGAAGAAACAGCTCAAAAAATAAAATGTATAAACAAACCCAATTGCAGGTGCTCTGACACTAGAATTTCTTTATACAACAGATTTTACAATAACTGTCATAGACTCTTCTAACCACAAATGTCAGTTTTTCTTTTGTAAGTTTTCACTATTGCAACTCTGTTTTGAATCTTTATATATTTTCGAAAATTCCACTCAAAACTACTTACATCTTGCAAACAAAAACTTTTCTGCCAGCTCCATAAAGAGGTTATGACAAACATGACAAGAGCGTCTCATCTCACCCCATGAACCCGGCTCATTCCGCCCCAAATCAAAATTATGATTAAAACTTCAATATTACCTGTTTTTATTAATTAATTCTGTATAAATGCGTTAGTACATTCAAGTTCGGTAAATAAACTTCACGACAAACTTTAGTTTGAAAATATTGTCTATTATTTTCAATCATTTCCTTTCGTTCTATGATATCGTAGAATAACAGGATTCAGGTTTTGAAATTTTAATCATTTTTATTTTTACTTTATCTACTCTATTTAATTTTTATCTTTTTCCGAGTAATTAGAAAATCATTATTACTATTATTTCCGAAAAGAACAGCAACAAAAATCACATATTTTGAGAGAAAATGCAGTGTCTCATTTGACCCCGTATACTCATCTCGCCCCGGTCTCCCCTACTATTCTGAAGTTGAATTCGAAAATGTTGTCTGTTTTGGCGTATCTCATTCCATTTACGAGATACATTATGTTCATTCGAATTTTAAACTTTTCAAAAAAAAAGTTAGATATCTGAAATCATCGAAACCCGTAAATTCTGAATTTCTAACTTTCGCAAAGGTAATTTCAAAATTTCACAAATTTTAATTTTGCATTTTTAATCCCTTTCAGCTGGTCCACTTGGTAGCCTATTCGCAGGTATAAAGGGAACTTCTGCAGGCATTTAAAACTGTAATCTGAGTAGCTTTAAACGAGCAGCACTGAAACGGCACTGGGCAGTGCTTTTTGAGTGCTTTTTCAGTGCTGTTCCATCGGCAGGGCTATATTTTTAAAATGATATTTAGTAGCATGCTAAGTTATTATGAATATCATTTCAATGAACATGACACTTAAACATCAAGTTAAGTACTGTGTATCGTATAGGTTATATTCCCTAAATGAAAATACTGTTTTTTTATCTTTAAATAAAATAACATTTATATCTAATTAGTATGAATTTAGATTTATGAGTAATTTGAGTAAATAATTTAGTATTTGTTATTATTTATTTGCGAAGAAATTCAATAAGGCAATTATTATAAGTAAAAATGGGAACAATGACAATACAAATAATAACAAATAATACATTATTCACACAAATTACTCATAAATCTAAACTCATAATAATTAGATATCAATTTTATGTTATACAAAAAAACAGTATTTTCATTTAGGGAATATAACCTATACGATACACAGTACTTAACTTAATGTTTAACTGTCATATTTATTGAAATGATATTCAAAATAACTTAGCACACTACTAAATATTATTTTAAAAATATTACCTAATAAATGCAACAGATTTTCAATGTAATTTGTCAATTTGTAAAGTGTTATTTTCAAATTCCCGTCGAAACTCGCGCGAAACTGTCAAAAGTGTCGTCTGCTATGCTCAGCTTTTTCGGATTTTTATAACTTTGAGAATAACTGGAACATTTAGAACCGAAAAACTTTTTGTACAAGTTTAGCATAGGGTATGTCCTAACAACTAAACCACTTTTTTTCTATGAAAAAAACTTTCCTGCTGGAGATATGTGGGTGTGACCGCGTTTTACCAACTTTTACCGTCATGACCGGACATTATCGATCAGGTCAGGTATTACCATGGACATAGGAAGGTAGGGGACTAGGCATGTCGTTGCGGGTGGATTGGTTCAGAGGGGAAGGCCGCCATCTTACCACGTCAAAAATCATATATATATATATATATATATATATATATATATATACTGTGTATCTGCAATCGTACGAAGTACGAAAGTTATCGTATGCATTGTTTTTTTTTTACGAGTTTGCATTTATTTTCTCTTGTTAAACTGTAAGAAGTTGACAAGAGGAAAAATGGTGAATTATATAGTTCCTCTTTCAAAGAATTATGCAGGAAGGAGGAGTAAGCAGAAAGATTGGAAGGTTACGTTTCACATGTAAGTAAACAATATATTCATTTTTTTAATTAAATAAACCTAAATATATATTAAATATGAAGAAGCGGGTAAAAGCAACTTAATAAACTTAATGAAATTGTATGACATTATCGTATAAAGGCTTTCAGTTATACATAACCTATCAAACTTAGTGAAGCTTTATAGGTTATGAATAGGTCATGAACTGAGAAGTTCCTACTTGCTTTCTTTGAGATTTATTTATTATCTTATGCTGTAATATTTCAAAGGTTTCCGAAAAATCCAGTTAAAAAACAGGAATGGGCGGACATTGCTGGATTTGTAGTGAGGTCTAAAACTAATAAATTAAACTGCGCAGATTGCATCAAGGCCTTAAAAGGAAATATTCAAAAGTCTTCTCAGCTTATTGAATTTAAAACAAAGGGTGGTCTAATATATCCATCCCAGGAGGTAATTCTCCTTTGCCGTCAAGCTGAAAAGATCTTCAAGCAGGCATTACAGGAAAGTGGTGGAGACAAGGGAGGAAAGTATCTCTCAGAAAGATTTTCCGAAGCTTTCCTAATAAATGAAGTCCTGAAAGACTTCCTTTTTAATGGTCGAGATTTCTTTCCACAAATAAAGGACCATTCTAATGATCTGGCTCCAATCGAGAAATAAATATATCTAAAATAAATTTTAGAGTATTTTTAAAACTGACAAAGAAGTTTCGGGAGCTTTAAAAACTTGCTAGGGATTTTAAAAGATTACAAATGATTTCAAATATTTCAAGGTATTTTAAAATATTCCAAGGGTTTTTTAATAGCTTTCAATAATTTGAAGGAATTCCAAAGGATTTTAGAGATTTTAGGATATTTTTAAAACTTCCAAGGAATTAAAAAGAGGTTTAAAAAGTTTTAAGGAATTTCTAAAAATTTTAAAGGATTTTAAATATCTCACAGTGTTTTCTTTTATTTTTAATGGGGGCTCAAAGAATTCACTAGAACTTTGGAAGATATAGATTGTGAAAAGATTTTGTAGTACCTATACCTACTTTATTTTTATAAACACTTTATATTATTTTTTATATTAAATAGTTAATATTTTATTTAATATGTATTTAATTATATATATATATATATATATATATATATATAATACTCATTTATTATTTCATAATACTTAATTAAACTGCTTCGTCATGTTTCCTGTTTGAAATTCCCGCCAAACATTGACATGGTAAGATGGTGGATTCCCCCTTGTAAATTTTAGTCAATCCCCTCGCCCTAGTTTGGGAGCACGCGCCCAGTCCCCTACCTTCCTATGTCCATGGGTATTACCACAATCAGGCCGAGCAGTGTCCATCACTACTAGGGAGAGTTGTGTCACTTTACCCCCTCCACTAGCCGATGCGAAACCGGAATCGGAAATACGTTGCGAAGCGCGAAACATTTAAAGTATTCTAGATGTCTCATTCAGCAAAACTTTAATCAAAAAGCCAAAAACAAAGAAGAAGCAAAACTTCAAGAAAAGGTCATGTGTCATATATTTTCATGCAAGGTTTGTTATGAAAATACACTTTTTTAATGAAAAAACAATAGTGTCGTGTTGCATTCTCTACTGCCGTAATAGTTCTGGCGAAGGTTTTTACTTAAGTCAAATCTCAAACGATCCTAAGCTTAAGCAATTATGGATGGAGAGTATTAATCTAGATTATTGGATACCTTATTCGAAATCAGCTCTTTGTGAGGTAAGATTTTAATTTTCAATCAATATTGTAATAAAAGTCGGAAATGTACCTTATTTTTTCACGATTGCAGGTACATTTTGACTAAATGTGGGAAATTGATAGGGAAATTTTGCATAGCGTTTCGTAGGATACGGTAAACGCTAAACGATACGCTAACGAACGTCGGATAGCGGAAAACGTTAACGCTAAACTGGTAGAACATGCGTAGAAACGTCATCACGTGACTTTAGCGTTTACCGTATGCTACGGAACGATATGCAAAATCTCCCTATTATGTACTATTCAATCCGTGTCTGAACATTAAATTTGACTTGAAAGTCGCGCCAATTTCCAAACATCCGATTCCGCTTTCGCGGCACCAATCAGAAGTGGAGTCAGCGGTGCCACAACTCTCCCTTAAGGTGTATTTACACGCTCTGTCTGCTGGTCGTCAGCCAGCCAACATATCGAAATATTCATTCACACTTTCGGAAAATTCAGTGAAATATAGTAATATTTTAGTTATCTTCCAGTGAGTTTTAGAAGATAACTAAAATATTACTATATTTCACTGAATTTTCCGGAGGTGTGAATGAACATTTCGATATGTTGGCTGGTTGACGACCAGCAGACAGAGCGTGTAAATACACCTTGAGAGGAACTCTAGTAGCCGCCATGTGACGGCGAGTATGTACATTCGCCCCTTATGCGTAGAGGGAAGTCCCTCTACGCCTTATGGTGCATACGTAGAGGGAAAATAGGTATAGAGGCGACAATGCAGCGGGCATCTTGAAGCACGCTAAGGGGAGCGAGACGGCATGTTAAGCCTTAGTTAGGTTTAGTTTGGGAACCAGCAACGCGTGGCGCTAGTGCTACGAACCAGTGCTTTATGCTTAATCTGTGTGAGTGGGGTAGGTGAAGAGAGTGTGCCGTGTACATAAGTCGAACTGCAAAAAATTTAGAACCCTTATACCTGGACTGGTCTTTCCGAACTCTATTCTGGCTTACTGACTTTCTTTCAATATTTTCTTGAATGGAAATATCCACCGATACTTTTTTAATTTGAAACTTTGTATTTTAATATTTTAAGTTAAAATTGAAAAACAAAATAATTTTCATTTGAACGACCCCATTAGAAATTTTTTGATTCGCCCACCAGACGAATAATTATTATTATTGCAATATGTGAGCATTTATTAAATAATATTTGCTCTTAAATTGTAATAATAGCAAACACGTGAAATTATTAATAAATACGCAAATAAAAGTGTACAGATCATCATGTCCTTCGCATACAATAATTATTTTCTTAGAATTATAATAAAATGTGTGGACATTTTTCGCATTATTTGATTTTGTACTTATACATTCTCTACTTTCAGACTTATCTTTCTCCACTCGTGGAAAAAATCTGAATAATGTAGGTACAAGTTCAACAACAAAAAACTTATAAATAAAAAACATTTTATCATTATCGTAGGTACAGTTGAGCTCTCGGATCCAATAACTCACCCGACTCTCGTACTATTTTACAACGTACACATTTCAGTCAATTTTTAATGAATTTATCTAAATTATTCCAGACATTTTCTTTGAACTATATAGAACAACTTTCTCGCTGGAAGTTGTTTTAAATCTGAAGTTGCCTCGATACTTTTTGTCTCCGAAAGTAGAAAAATGTAGTTACCGCTCGGCCTTAATTTTCAATTGGATATTATTAAACAAATGGTCATTTTCAACATTTTATTATTTTGCAGCATTCTCCCCAGGTGCGAAATTGGGTCGGCTGCCAGAGATTGACCATCGGCCCAAAGTCGGCCCTGCTTTGGTAACCGATCTACGGCAACCAGTGTTGGGCCGACTAAGGTGTTTTCAGGCTGCCATGGTCCCACCGACATTGGCAACTGACGTCGGCAGCGGGCGAAAAGCCGACTGTCGACCCAATTCTGGGCCAACGTTGGGCCGACCATCGGATGAACTGTGGCAGATTGGTCGGTACGACCGCAAAAATGCGGTCGGTCCAACTCTGGATACAGCAGTCGGTTAGCCACAAGTCACCTTGATGCACCCGACGGTCGGTCAAACCTTGGCCCGAGTATGAACAGACCGTCGGATAAACTCTGGTTCATTGTTTCAAAAAGACCGTGAAAGTACGGTCGGCTCGACTCTGGGCAAGAGATGGCCCGACCATCGGCATAACATTGCATTGTATAAGTCATCATGATGCACCCGACGGTCGGTCAAACCTTGTCCCAAATATGGGCTAGCCGTCGGAGATACTAGGGTTTAAAAAAAGTTTGAAGAAATGGTTCAAAAAAATTGTTTAAAAAAATTTTTTGATAAGAAATTTTTGAGAACAAAAATTTTGAAAAAAAATTGTTGAAAAAAATTTGTTGAACAAAAACTTAAGGGTTTCCGCCCGGGGCTACGAAACCCTAAAAATTGTAATCGATTTAAATTATTTATTAAAATTTTTTAAATTTATATTCCCGTTAACAGATGATTTATTTGACATCTACATGATGTCATATAATAATACAAAAATTAATGAGAAAAAAGAGTTAACAAATTATTTTTCTTAACTGCTTTGAGCTGTAGCTTATGAGGATGGTTTTTTCATTGACTTTCAATTCTTTAGGTATAGAGTAATGGGTAAGACTCCCGACTGCTAGGTGATAGATTCAGGTATAGGCGTAGGTTCGAAACCCCGTAGCGTTAGAAATTTTATTTGAAATATAATGTTTAAAAATGTAATATATGTATTCATTCTAAGCAGGACCATTAACATTTATAGTCAAAATACTCGCAATCAATTATTATTTATTTTTTGAATACCACATTGTTGTCCAAGGTTGGGCTGACATCATCTTAATAGATGGCCCATATATGGGACCAAATGTCGGGCCGACCTTGAGAAGCCAAAGGCGGTTGACCGTTATCATTTAGCTGGTTGGCCCAACCAGTGGCGCACAAAGTTGGACCGACCGTCCGACGGTTGGCCCGACCGTGGGCCGACGGTCAATTCGCACGTGGGTCTGAGTATACTTTTTATGTGTACTCAATTTCAAACAGTTTCAATAAAATTTGTACGAGTTTTTATGATTTATGTTTTAATTACTTATTGAATATTAGGAAAAAAAGTTTCATTTCAGTTTTTAATTTTTATTCTTAAACTAATTTTAGGACATAAGAAATTTTTAATTATTATTATTGAAATTTTGTCTGAACTTGTAAACATTTTTTAACACAATTAGAATTATTCCTATATTTTTTCCAAAAATTTTGTTTCAATTTCTGCACAATAAAAAAAATTTCCTAAAATCTTCCACATTCATTTCTCACAATTTCAGAAATCTTCTCAAATCTTTGTAAATATTCTGTTAAAATTAATTTTTCAAAGTAAAAAATCATTTTCTATTTTCGTAGGAATCTTACAAAACAAAGTCTTACGCATACATTATTTTTGTCTTTGACAATATCAGCGGGTAAATTTGACATTTCAGCAACATGATTTTTTTATCTCAGACAGAATCACTGAAATGGGGCGTAAGATCACATCAAATGTTTTCAATAAGAAAGTTTCGTTAAGGAGGCCCTTTTGACATATCAAACGTGTTAGAATAGATCCATTGCCAAACCGTTTTTTTTTTTTTTTTTTTTTTTTAACAGTTCCGAAAGTTACTTTTGCATTGACGCCTAACTTCCATTGGATTTCAGAGTAAAATATCGAACAGGAAAAAGGAAGAGGACGAAATTATCAGAAAATTACGTTGAGAAAATAATCCGCTATCTTCCACAGGTTTTGAGTGGAAGAGACAAATAGATCCGTCCGTCTCTTTCACTCTCATGAGTTTCTCACATGGTACGGCACCTTGAGTCGGCCATTTTAATCTTGATTCTCCGGAACAGCGGAACGCGAACGACACATAAAAATAAGCAGTTGGCAATACATGCGCGCGCATCGCATCCACGCTACTGCTATGTCAAGTCAACGTGAAGTCCATGATCGAATAAATACATGGTCTAGCCACTTGAGGGCCCCGTTTTGTACAAGTCACGCAACCGCTTAATTTCACCATTTTGTTAGTATAACCGCGCAGTTTGAATCTGATGCGTACTCTCTGTACGACAAACTGTTGTAGGAAAATCAGTATATAGGAAGATAATATTATGAAAATATTGAAAGAATGAATTACAAAATTATTTGGAATACGTACTGAATGATGTATTTTAGAACACTGATAAGAAAATAAATTATAATTGAGACAGAATGGAAGTTTGTAAATAATACTGAATGATAGCGATCAAAACTAGATAAAAATTTTGATATTTATGATAATTAATAACATTTTCAATATCTCTGTTTTACAGTGTATACATAATTCTCATGTCGCCAATTCTTTCAGAAAAATATAAGCAAAACTGACAGAGGTCTGTAATAGGATTACAAGGGTCCGTAAATTTTACCGAAAAGTTTGTAAGGTTAAAGAGATTAATGAATCTCATTTTTACGATGAAAATATAAGTACGTAACAGTAATTGCTAAATAACATCCTAATATATACATGTACAGAAATACATTATTTTTAAATCAATTTAGAAATAATGCATTCAAATTTTAAACCTAATTCAAATTTTGTTTTGGATATTTTTTTGTTGATATTGTTAATAATGACAAATAGTGGAAAGAAAGCATACATCACAGTAATCTGTATATGTTTCATTAACAGTTATGAAAGTACAATCTGGTAAAATTTGGATTTTTATATTTTCTTTTTACATATATCACACTTACTCGTACTGACGGACAATTTGCAATCGTTAACACAATACCAAAGAAAATTAAAAATATTTAATAATCCAACTTTTTGTGAATGGGACAAATTGAGATAAAGTTTGAAAAACTCTATGACCTTTATATGGGAAAATTTGTAAATGTGTTTAAAGCTCAGAAAAGAAAAAACTTTCGTTTTAGGAAAGCACCAATATTTAAAGTACCTAATTTTTTGTTTTGATGTTAATCTTTTGCCTGCGATTATTATACAAAAACTTTTGTCATTTTTGGAATGAACTATATGTGTGCGAGATACATTTTATTCATTAAGATAATTTACAACAAGAAATCAAGATTTACTTCATCTTCGACATTTCAGAGAGAAAACTTTGTCCACGAATCACCATATAATGCAATGTGCATGGAAAGTAAATTATCATTAGCTTCATTTGTATATATTTATAGTAAGACTTATATCATTTTTACATTCTTCTCATATTGTAAAATTTCGAAATTTTATTGCCTTTACATATAAATATGTATGTATGCAATATTATAGGGTTTGCATAGTTATATTATAGGGAAAGACAACAGGGAGTATAACTGATAAAATGAAAATTGTGCAGGAGATCGAGCGAAAAAATATTGTGTCAAATTTAAATCGCAATTAAAAAAACATGAAATTCTGCCTTCGAGTTGACGTATTGCTTGAGTTACTGAATACAGAGGGAAAAAGTTTAATACAAAAATCATTCAGTTCGGAGAAAACTGAGTTTTGCCTTTGAGGTTAGAATTTTTTGGTATCGTAAAATCGTCTTAAAATCGTGACAAAAAGTGTAATTTTCATTTCATTTTTTAAATGGCTAAACGTCCCCGAGATGTTCAGTTGATGAACACAGAGAAAGTTTTATCGAAAAAAGTTATTCACTTCCCAAAAAATTAATTTTCAATGAGACGGTGTCACAGTGCGCCAGGCGATTTTTTGCATGCAGGTAGTGATAAATAATAAAATTAACGTTTTGTGCTGTTCAACTATGAAGATATTGAAATACATGCCTTTTGTACATATAAAAAATAGCTTGATCACGAAAGTCTTCACTTTTAATGGATATGATGATCAAACTTTAAGGTATTGCTACCATGAAAAATACGATTTCGAGCAAATACTTTTAACTCTATGTGTATTTCAATTTTTTAGAATTTTCTAACAATAAACCCCATTTTCAAAAAATTGTCAGTTGTCACCTTCTGTCTTCCCACCCTTCATATATTACTTATATTACGAACGTTAGACAACATTTTAATAAGAAGAGTAAACAAGAACATCGATAATTATAAATAAATGTTATATATTAATATAATATTAATTATATTAATATTATTATATTATATTCCTCCAAAAATGAGAAAGAAATATTTTTAAACAAATAAAACATAATTATTATTCTATATGTCGTGGGTACTGCATTATATAATTCGTCGCCCCAGAGTTATACTACGCCATATCCACCTTTTGAAATTTTTGAACTATTATTATTTTTAGGCTTGGTTAGGGCTAAACTTTGTTTTTTAATATATTTTTTCCTGCAATTTATTTCCTCAGCTGTTACAATTATTAATTAAAATAGTGACGTTAATTAAAAGTTAGAATTATATCACGCCATATCCTTTTTTGCATTCCCTAGCGGACCGAACGAACGGAGCGGATACGCTACAAGTAGTATAGCTATGACAGTTCGGTGACACTTTGGTCGGTAAAACAGTGACCGGTAATTTACCGACACGCGCTAATGGTTAGCTTCCGTGCTAAATTACCGACAGTCGTTTCCATATCCATAATCGATAGTGGTGTTCTCTACCATACCGGCAGAGTGAGACACAGGCAATGTAGCCACAGCAGTCGGTAAAACATCGACGCGCAAAGTTTCACTTTACCTACAGTCGTTTCCGAACAGACGGTCGATAAATATGATCTCTGTTTTACCGCGAGAGTGTGACACCGAAGTTCAGATACATGCCACGGCGTCTCGTCGTGGGGTCTCCGGCTCATATTCAGAGGCGCCTTACATTTACCGACGAAAGATGATGGTTCATGTCCGTGCTAAGATGCCAACAGCTAATAAGTTGTTACGAGCAATTGATGGCGCCACCATCAAGTCAGTTAAATTACAGGAAAATTCAATGTCGCACATGGTGAATTTAAATGAAGGATGGGGTTGGGGGAATTATCAAGTTGTAGAATCTTCTAGAGGTATTGGTGGAGTTGGGGATAGCGGACTATAAAAGGAGACATCAGATCTGAGTGCAGTCATTACATCGTGCGAGGCAGTCCAGTGAAAGTGGATAGTAAATATAAAATTATTAAAACAGAAAGAATAACTTGTGAAGTTAAAACATTATTAGTGTATATAGTCTATATCTAGTAGAAAATGATCCTCGATGAGTGTGTAAAACTTATTCCTGCTTTCGAAGAAGTACTGACCCTGCTTTCATCATCATCATCATCAACATCATCTGGGAACGTACAACTAAACAAAGTTAATCGATGGCGAAACGAGTGCCTATTGTGTTTAAAAGCAGTGCGAAAGGAATTGTCATGTATACCACGACTGTCAATAAATCAGAAAAGAAGGTGTCTAAATATTATTGAACACTTGGAATGTTTTAAAGCTCGATTCGAGTTTCTCACTAAAAAGGGTAGCGGACTTCAGAAGAAACGCAATGACATTAACGATCGAGTGGAGTGGATTGACGTCGACAAAGCATTCGATAGTCGAGTGAAAACATGCATTGTCGCGAACCTGGTTCACACGGATGTTCTTGCCTTCCTAGATGACGCCCAAGTGCTATTTATTGTACATGTGGGCCGAGCCTTGCGTGAACATAGAGCTTTTAAAATCAACACTGTGCTTAATGCATATTATCTAAAGATTGGTAAGGAGGATCCTGATGTAAAGAACTTTAAATCAAAAAATGAAGAGATATACGTCAGCACGGATTTGAAAATATGGTTTACCAACAACGCAAGATACCCTATCTTAACTGAAATGGAGGAGTTTCAAGAGAAAGACTCTGGATGGACCTTACACTCTATTGTGAAATTAGAAGTGAATATCAACAAACTAAACCCCATGAAAGGTAGCTCTTACATTGATCTTCCTCTACGAATCAAGAGAAAAGAAGCATGTGTGAACGTGCAAAATACGAACGACAACGAGTGCTTTAAGTGGGCTATATTATCAGCCATACATCCAGTCAATAGAAATCAGTACAATCCTAAACGCGTGTCCAGCTATCAGCAATACAAGGATGAATTAAACTTTTCTGGAATAAATTTCCCCGTAGCAATGAAAGATGTAAAAAAATTCGAAGCACAAAATGGCATTTCAGTGAATATTTATGGCTTGATTAAAAAGAAGCAAAAGTTGATAGTGGTTCCTCTTCATCTCACTTCACAGGTAAGGGAAACTCATGTAAACCTCCTCCGAGTTGAAGAGGAATATGTAAATGAAGATAGCAGTGATGAAGAAGAAGAAAGCAATCAACAGGATAGCAGAACCCAGTCTTTCAACTTCCACTATGTATGGGTCAAAGATCTTTCTCGATTAGTTAGCTGCCAGCTATCGAAACATGATGGAAGAAAACATATCTGTGAACGATGCTTGCACTACTTTTCAAAAATAGAGACGTTGGTAGCTCATAGGGAAGATTGTAAAAAAGTGAATAATTGTAAAATAATGCTACCAAAACCTGGTAGAAATATTATTGAATTCAAAAATTTCAAGCATAGAGAAAAAGTTCCATTCATTATCTATGCCGACTGTGAGTCCCTATTAATACCAAGTGGAGACGTACAAAAACAGACGACAAACACTAAAGTATTCCAGAAACATGAAGTTTTTGACATTGGGTACTTGTTCAAGTGCAGTTACAATGATTCACTATCATTCTACAACTCATGTCCTGAAGGTGTGGAACCAGCAAAGTGGTTAGCTCTAGAGTTACAGTTAACTGCAAATAAATGTGAGAAAATACTGGCATCTCCAGTTCCGATGCAGAAACTAACACCAAGGCAACAGGAAACTTTCTTTGAAGCCACTACTTGTCACATCTGTCAGAAAGCTCTACATCCACCGATGAAGAAGGTTCGCGATCACTGTCACCTGACAGGAAAGTATCGAGGTCCCGCACATGAACACTGTAATCTAGCTTACCAAGATGCCAACATCATACCTGTTGTGTTCCACAACTTGAGTGGGTATGATGCTCACTTTATCATCGGCGATATTGCTACTCAATTTGAAGGAAAAGTTAAAGTTCTGGCATTAAATAAGGAAAAATACATATCTTTTACCAAATATGTTAAGGGAACACAGATAAAATTCCGATTCATCGACTCATTCAGATTCATGGCATCATCCTTGGAAAAGTTAGCATCGTATCTCACTGAGTATAAAATTGTGAGTGCAATGTTTTCTGGAATGGAGAGTGAGAAAGTTGAACTTCTAACGAGGAAAGGTGTTCTCCCCTATGAATACCTGGACTCAAGGGTGAGATTGAAAGAAAACCAGCTTCCACCAAAAGAAAAGTTTCACAGTATCCTGAATGACTCATCAATATCTGATGAGGACTACGAACATGCACAACAGGTATGGTGTGCATTCAGTGTTAAAACTCTCGGCGAATATGTACAATTATACATGAAGACTGATGTGTTGTTGTTGGCTGATGTCTTTGAAAATTTCCGAGAACAGTGTTTCATGGCTTACGGTCTCGATCCAGCACATTACTACACGACTCCTGGCTTCACATGGGACGCCATGCTCAAATATACAGGGGTAAGATTGGAACTCCTCACTGACGTTGATATGCTACTGATGATTGAGAATGGTAAAAAGGGTGGAGTAAGTCAATGCTCCAACCGATACACCATTGCCAACAACAAGTATATGAAAGTTTTCAATGAAAGAGGTGAGATCATCTACATTGTATATTTCGATGCAAACAACCTTTATGGTTGGGCAATGGGACAACCCCTTCCTTACGGTGGTTTTGAGTGGGTTACAAATTTGGAAAATTTTGATTTCAATATTTCAAATGATTCACCCATTGGTTATATTCTAGAAGTTGATTTGTACTATCCACCCGAGCTTCACGATGAGCATAATGATTTACCGTTCTGTCCAGAACACTCGAAACCACCGGGTTCCAACCAGGAGAAGCTTCTAACTACCCTCCTACTGAAACATAAGTACGTTCTCCATTACCGAGCTCTCAAGGATGCTCTTAAAAACGGTCTGGTATTAATCAAAATTCACAGAGTACTTAAATTCAATCAGTCAACATGGCTCAAGAGTTACATAGATTTCAATACTGAAAAGAGAACACAAGCTAAAAATGAATTCGAAAAGAACTTGTACAAATTGATGAATAATGCAGTTTACGGTAAGACAATGGAGAATGTGCGAAAGCATGTAAACGTGAAACTCGTGGCGAAATGGGAGGGTAGGTTTGGAGCAGAAGCCCTCATAGCTAAACCGAACTTCCACAGCCGAGCCATTTTCAGTGAAAATCTCATGGCTATAGAGTTAAGAAAGACAGAAGTTTTGTTTAATAAGCCAATCTATGTGGGTCTGACAGTGCTGGATGTGTCTAAAATCCTAATTTATGATTTTCACTACGGTTACATGCGTAAAAAATATCGTAACAACTGCAAACTCTTGTACACTGACACGGACAGTTTAATATATGAAGTGAAGTGTCAGGACATTTATGCTGACATGAAAGAAGATATGGAAAAGAATACTCAACAATTCGACACTTCAGATTACCCTCGGGACAATATTTTTGGAATGCCGCAAAGAAACAAGAAAGTTTTGGGTTTGATGAAAGATGAATGTAATGGTGAAATAATTACAGAATTTCTTGGTTTGCGAAGTAAGATGTATAGTATCCGTGTCAATGGTGAGGACTTTGTTAAAAAAGCCAAAGGTGTAAAAGCAGCTGTTGTAAAGAAAAGTATTACCTTTGATGATTACACCGAATGCTTGCGAAATTGGAGTATCCAATCTAGAACGCAATATGTAATCAGGTCAAGACTACACAATGTCGAAACTATTGAACAACAAAAGATTGCACTAAGTCCTTATGACGATAAGCGATACTTACTCCCAAACAGTACAGACACCCTCGCATGGGGGCATTATAGAATCAGTGCAATGGATGTCGATGATGTCTTGAGTGATAGTGATGAAGAATTGCTAGATCTTCTGGTAAAAGATTAGGTTTAAGTTGTAAATAATTGTCAATAAAGTAGGTCTGAGGGTTATACTGAATAAAAGACATAATATATGTATATGAATTGCTTTTTTATTCATCAAAAATCTTACATCTAGTTAGCACAAGCGTAGACTTAGTATAAACATATCTGATTTATCTACCCAGCTGTTGTGTGAACTGTCAAAACCTAACCACTTTACAAATATTTTGTTACCACGTTTCTTGATTACTTTTTCCACAAGGTATACGTCTGAATGTTTAACTTTGAGAAGTTCTTGCTCATAAAATCCACCAGAAACGGGTTGTTCTTGATAGTCTTTGAGCCTGTACGTCACTGGATTCGTAAGCATAACTTGATCCACAGTGAATATCTCTGTTGTCCAGTTGGGAGTGTATCCTTTCTCAAAAACGTGCTTGTGCTTGCTGATTCGAACTTTGTCACCAACTTTGAACTTTGGTCTTCTCCTCGGTATATTTCGCAGTTTTTTTAAGCGTTGCATCAGCTCCTCTTCATCCTCGGTAGTGACATCTTTTGGCTTCATACCGATTGATCGATGTTTCGTATTATTGTACTTGAAGATGAGAGTAGGCAAAATGTCTATCCACTTATAGTTACCTCTTAAGCTAAATTGTGGCCACATCTTGTTCTTTAGCGTGCGATTAAATCTTTCACAGATTGACGCCTTTAGATTACTATGTGTTGAGTAGAGATTGATACCATATTGTTTCATAAGTTCTTTAAAATGTGAATTATAAAATTCTTTACCTTCATCGGTGTGTAAGTTTTTTGGTATACGACCCTGCACTAGTATAGATTGCATTGCTGAAGTGACATCTGGTCCGCTCTTGCTTTTAACAGGAACCGCCCAGGCGTACTTGGATAAAATATCTATAACGGTGAGTAAATACTTGTAGCCATTATTCTCACGGGCATAGGGTAACATTTCAACTAAATCTGCCTGCCACGTTTCGTCTATACCACGTGTCTGCACGCGACGACGTGCATAATTCTTTCTAGCAGGTTTATGCAGTTCTTTGACTACTGCCAATTTCTCCTTATCCATTCTCGTGTGCGTTTAATCGAGCTTCCAACTGAGCAATGCGTTCAGTGTTAGGGACAAAAAAATCTTGTTGGGTGTCAATCTGCAGGTTTTTCAGTTTCTCATTGATCGATTCTTCAAGTAAACGTATCATCAAACTATTATTGTCAATCTCTGTTCCCATAGATGATGTGACTTGATACACAGTACGTATCTCGTTTTGTACAATACGCTGTACAAGTCCCAAATTGACTGCGTCGTATTGCTCTTTGGCCTCACTAACGTTACAAACTCTCTTGCCATCTACGTCGTAATGACCGTCAGAGGTAATCTTGAATCCAACACCAGGCGGCCCACGGCTTCCTGCAGCGGTTCGATCCAGATGACGTCCAAACACGTCGATACTCATCGTAATACTAACGAAAGCGTTATGAGTACCCTCCTAATATATGATTTCAGCTTCCCGCAGTTCCTCAATGATTGATATGATTTCATTGTTGTGACTCGGGTTGCCTGCTGCCTGAGACGCTAGGAGTAGACG
>CAKNYM010048576.1:23258-63914 GCA_932195095.1 Andricus curvator
ATCACAGGCATCGTAGAGAATACATACCTAAGAACAACATGACCTGAAACTTCAGTTTCAGGTCAGCCCTGAAGAAGTGAACTGCAATGTTCACGAAACGTCGGCAACATTCATAATTTCGCACACGATTGAAACCCGAAAAATCTTTGAATTTTTAATTTAAATTTATTATGTTGCACATAAGTCTTTAAATTGTAAATAACTCATGTCAGTATTCACATGATCGTCATACACATGTCTTAAATTCTTCTCATCCTGCTTAAAAAGTATCAATAGATTGACGTTATCTCGAACCAGATGTTTAGGTATTCGAGCGTAAGTTTGACATAAGTAAAAACTGTCAACATGAGCGTGTCTGCCCATACAGAAAAAGGCTCGAATATTGTCCTGTTTCTCACAGGCAACATCATCAAATACAATTACCGAATTTGGTTGAGCTTCACTTGGTGGTATTACTTCTTCATGCTCGCTGAAAGGAAAGTACTCAACTCCATCTACATCATTCAACACCCGTTCCAAGAATTTGTACTTTGATTGTTTGAGGGATTTCGAGTAGACGTAGACACTTTCAAATTTCAATCCGTTTGGGTGTAAGATTAGGGCAAGTAATGCATTTGTCTTGCCGCAATTTGATGGTCCACAAAACACTGCGCGAATGCTGTCTGGTAGAAGGCTACCATGTCGTTTCACCCTATACTTTTTTTTTTGATTGGACGAGGGTATCAATATTAAAAACCGGAAGTTTAATAGGTTGTGTCTTGAACCGCATCTTGATATCAACTGCTGTGAAAGCTATAAATACAGTGCTTATATAGCTTCCAGGTCAGTTGCGTGCTAACCTCCATTCAGTGAAGAATGATTGTGCACCATAAAGTGAACAAAGTATCACGCCGTCATCATCGAGGTAAAGGATTGGTCAACAAAGTCATCAACAACTTGCCGTTTGAGTTGCACTTGCCTGGCTACCAATACTGTGGTCCAGGTACTAAGCTAGCCGAACGACTTGCTAGAGGTGATCCCGGTATCAATCCTCTAGACGCTGCGTGTAAAGAACACGACATTGCATACTCGCGAAATCGTGAAAACGTTGAAGTGAGAAACGCTGCAGATCGTGTACTAGCTAGTAAAGCCTGGAAGCGCGTTTTTGCTAAAGACGCTGGAATTGGCGAGAAAGCGGCAGCACTAGCAATAACTAACGTCATGAATGCCAAAGCGAAACTCGGTATGGGGCTGACTAAGAAACCCAGTTCAAAGAAGAGGAAACCTAGTGTGAAAAAGAAACCAGCTGCAAGAAATAAACTGACAGCATTCAGAAAGGTTGTTAATGCGGCTAAGAAAGCAATGAAAAGAAGTAGTGATGCAAAAGTGGCCATCAAGTCTGCAATCAGAGGGGCACAGAAAGCCGTCAAAAGAGCAGGCGATAAAAATCAAGTGCAAAATCCACGTGTTCTACCAATCCCTTCGAAAGTCGGTGGTGTTTTGCCACTGATTCCAATTTTTTCTGGACTTAGTGCACTTGGAGCTCTCACTGGTGGAGCAGCAGGTGTAGCTAAGGCGGTAAATGATGCTAGCGCAGCCAAGCAACAACTGGCAGAAGCTCAACGTCATAACAATGCAATGGAGGCTATTGCTCTAGGAAAAGGTTTACACCTAAAACCCTATAGAAAAGGATTAGGTCTTCATATGAAACCTTACCGAAAAGGACAGGGACTTCGTCTAAGACCAGGGTCAAAAAACTTGCAGTGAAGCTACCTCACCATGCACTCACTGATACCGATCTGTTCAAGTATGCTAAAGCTCTAAAGATTCCACATTTTCGTGGAGTATTTATGCGCAATCAACTACCAGTAAAGGGACCCCACCAAATCGAGTCAGCTATTGTTAATCTTGATGATAGCCACGGCCCTGGTACCCACTGGGTAAGTTATAGAAAGATCGGTGATCAAGTCCTATACTTTGACAGTTTCGGTAATCTTCGTCCACCTTTGGATCTCGTAGATTACCTAGGTGTTGGTAGCGTGATAAAGTACAATCATGACAGATATCAGGACTATGACAGTGTTGAATGTGGACACTTGTGCTTAAAATTTCTATCTGGACAACTACATATAAAAGACAAATACTGTCTATATAAGAACATGTAATGAACGGACTAGAGTCAGTACAGAGAAAAACACCATCATGGAAGAATCATTTACTCTCACGATAACAGGAAACTCTTCTGTTCTAGACTCAGAGTATTTTCCACCAATAGAACTCTCTCCTCATAAGAACTATGTACTTGGACTCGTTGAAATGCTCACATTTAATGCGATTCCTAACGTTGACACTGGAAAGAATAAAATCTATGTTGGTGAACGAGTAGTGACCATACCTACTGGCAGCTATGAGATTGAAGACATTGAGAGTTATGTCCAGAAAGCTCTAGCAATTGATGGAATTACAATAAACATCAAGCCAAATAATAACACATTGCGCAGAGAGATCAAGTGTGATCGCAAAGTGAACTTTCAACCTCACGATTCTATTGCACGATTGTTGGGATTCGCTCCACGTGTTCTCGAAGCCAATAAGACTCATACTTCTGATCTACCTGTGGCTATTCTCAAAGTGAATGCTCTGCGAATTGAGTGTAATATCACTACTGGAGCTTACATAAATAATCGCAAAGTGCACACGATTCATGAATTCTTTCCTGTTGTACCACCAGGATATAAGATCGTTGAAGTGCCGTCACACGTCATTTACCTTCCAATCGCCGTGAAGACAATACATCAAATTCAGCTCCGCATAGTTGATCAGGACGGTGACTTGGTGAATTTCCGAGGAGAGGTGATAACAATACGACTGCACGTCAAATCATCATCATAATGGGTATAGTGTACAATCCCAAAGGAGTCTATATAAGAGCGTCAACATGTCGAATGCAAACCAGTTTTCAATCAGCACGCAAGGAGCTAACACCTCAGAACGTGCTCTTTCTGGAACAGCTTGGTCTGAAGATCAAACCACGTGGAAAAAGAAACTGAAACGTCCATTCAAGATATTGATCATCTCCTTTTGTTGCAATAAAAATGGAAGAAATACTAAACATTCAAGCACCAGTGAGATTTGATGAGTCTATAGCTCACTATGAGATTCATGCACATCAGCCTTATGCATCATCATCATTCAACAACAGTGATGAAATTCGAATTGCTGTCCAGCATCAAGATTTGTGTGTACTACCCAGCAAGAGTTCACTGCATGTGTATGGACGACTAACAAGGCCTGATGGGGTTACAGCTGTTGCTAGTACAGCACTAGTGAGCAATGCCATCTGCTATCTGTTTGATGAAGTTCGCTATGAACTCAATGGTATTGAGATTGATCGCTGCAAGAACGTCGGTCTCACTAGCACCATAAAGGGCTACATCTCACTTGCTCCTGGACAAAGTTATTTTATAGAGAATGCCGGATGGCTCGACATGCCAGAAGGAACAAAACGTCTTTCCAATGATGAGGGATACTTTGATGTCACTAAACCACTCAGTATGATCCTAGGATTTGCTGAAGACTATCGAAAGATCGTTGTTAATGCAAAGCATGAACTTATCCTGACAAGATCACGCAGTGACATAAATGCTGTTGTTCAAACACGACAAGCGCCAGGAAACGAAGAGCAATTCAAGATCTCAATTCATAAAGTAGAGTGGATGATACCATATGTAATAGCTTCGGATGAGCAAAAGATAAATTTGCTGAACGTTATTGGAAAAGATTTTCTCACAACTATGAGTTTTCGCTCATGGGAATTGTATGAATACCCCATGCTTCCCACCACCACAAGACATATATGGACTGTGAAAACATCAACTCAGTTAGAAAAACCACGTTATGTTATACTGGGTTTCCAGACAGGTAGAAAGGATAGGCTAGCCAGATATGCTAATCGCTTCGATCACTGCAATATAACCAATGTCAAGTTATTCCTCAATTCACAGTACTATCCGTATGGTAATTTAAATCTGGACTTTGGCCATAATCAGTTTGCACTACTGTATGAGATGTATGCAAACTTTCAGGCAGCGTACTATGGTAAAGAGCCTGAACCAATGTTGAAGAAAAGTGATTTCAAAGAATACGCTCCTCTCAGTGTCATTGATTGCTCAAAACAAAATGAGTTTCTCAAACAGACCTCAGTGGACGTTCGTTTGGACTTTGAATCTGCAGACAATTTTCCCGCTGAAACTGCAGCCTACTGTCTAATTATACATGACCGTATGATTCAGTACCAGCCACTGAGTGGTAGTGTGAAGAAGTTGATTTAAGATGATAGTGGTGGGGGTAATGTTAGTGGTTGTGGGGAGAAAAGGTATAAAGTAGATGATTTTAGTAAGAGAATTCAGTTTTGGTCGAAATGGAGTTCATTGTAGACGTGCAAGGCTTCAAGAAGCCCAACAACCAGTTCATCTTCAAGGAATTGGCTATAGTTCCCCTCCAGGAAGAGGCTCAACCTCTAGTCTACCTCTTTGAACCTCCCTGCTATTGGAACTCTCTGCCTGCTCGATACAAGAGCGAAAATTTGTGGCTGACGCGCAATTATCACGGTATCGGGTGGACTTCTGGTGACATACCCTACGAGGAAGTAAGACCTATACTTCAAGATATACTACTTGGTGCTTGTGCTATTTACGTCAAAGGACTTGAAAAGAAGAAATGGTTTGACGAGTTTGGGCTGAATGTACGCAATTTGGAAGATTTGGGCTGTCCTTCGCTAAAGAAATTACACAATGCAGTTTCCGTCACGTGTAATCATCATACCCAGTTCTGGAATCACAACTGCGCTGTCCGAAATGTCCTGACGCTCAATACCTGGTTCTTGACTCCTCAGGATCAGCCAACCATCAGGATTTATGCTGGAAGCAGTGCTGACGACGATGATGCTGATGATGTGACTAAAGGTGTAGATACTACAGACACTTGTTTGAAAAATACAACGCTCAAAGACTTTTATAATAAGTGCGAATTCCTGTTTTCATAATGTTTCTTTTAACAAATTAGGTTAAGATTTTACTTTGTAAAAATAGGTTAGGTCTTTTTTCTTGAATGAATAAAAAAAATAACTAACGGTAATAAAAGTGTTC
This sequence comes from Andricus curvator, assembly GCA_932195095.1. Taxonomy (NCBI): domain Eukaryota; kingdom Metazoa; phylum Arthropoda; class Insecta; order Hymenoptera; family Cynipidae; genus Andricus; species Andricus curvator. Next base: position 28,385 of record CAKNYM010048576.1, read on the forward strand.
ATTACTTTTAAACCTATCCACTAGTTAACCATTAGTCATGTCAAATACACAATTTTTTCAAATTTCTAACTATTACTTTTATGATTATTATTGATAAATGTTGCTACAAAATAAATAATAATTTTATTAACAATTAAATTTTACAGTCATTACTTGTACTGAGTGCCAATACTATAACTCAACAGTTTAATTTTCTTCAAGCATCTAGAAGATTTGTGCGCATGTGCAACGAGTGGGGTAATGTTTAAAGAGTGGGATAATGGACTATAAGAGCAGCGACAGGTTACAGTGGTTTCATTCAATAAAGTGCAGTGCAAACGTCTTGTGAAAAAAGTTAAATAAGCCTTTAGAGAAGATGGATCTTAAAAAGATTAACGCAGTTGGTCGAATGGATGGGGTCCTACCTACAAAAAAACTATCGGAACTGACTGTGAAGAAGAAGTATGCTGTGTTCAAGATTCGAAAAGTACGAACAAAGTATGGTAATAGGATTGTGGTTGAATTGGACAATCAGTTTTCTGTATTCTTGCCTGGTAGAATCATGAAAGTCGTTGAGGAAGCATCCGAGAACATACAAGAGGAGGATAAATTTGAAAAGATGGAGGAAGCAGTTAAGAAAAAGAAACTTTACTTTCACTACCTTGGAGGACCTTACAATCATTTTCAATTTGAATATGAGCACTAAAATATCTTCCCGAGAAAAATGTATTTGTGACAATATTTGTCTAAAAATAAATGTCATCTTTTCTACATACTTAAATGTTATATTTTAAACCTATCTACTGCATGTGTATTAGCAATAAATAGAATAAGGTTTATATAAAAAAAAGAGAGTTTCTGGTGACTTCATTTCATCATATAACTAAGGACACATTTCAAAAACAAATTTTGTAGAAGGTGCATCTTGAAGAGGATAGACTCCAATCAATAATTTATCTGTGGGTACTTACTAAAGAAAGAATGTATGCCGTTTCGCAGATTCAATAAGTTTATAAAAGATTTGGTTCAAGAATTGTTGTTGTTGAATCGGAGGATCAATTTATAGTTTTTTATACCTGAAAGTATTGTGCACGTTTTGCAAAACAAATACAACGTAAACATAATGAATAATACAACCATTAAAGTGAAAGATTAAACATTTTTATTTAATACTCTTATATTAGGTATCAAATCTTACATGCATGAAATTAAAAAAAATTATTATTAATTTTTCTTTCACAAATTTCGAATATTTTTTAAATATTCAATCGTTTTTAGACTCCACCTTTTTCTCAGAAGTTGATGTCTTAGCTGAAGATGGTAATGAGGGTAGTGATTGTTCCAAATAACCAGGACGCAAAGGGTCGTAAGCTGCATCTGCTGACATCTATGTTTGATAGAGTTAAAAAAACTATATACTAGGCTATATATATATATATATATATATATGACATAGACTTTAACCTGTAAAATCTCTTCTATTTCTTGTCTTCTAGTCTTAAATCGAGGTAAAGGAAGATCTATTGTTTTCAAGTGGAAACGAGGATCATTTTGATGGTACGATTTACAGCAGCAGCACTGAGGTCTAATATCATGCCTTTTTACGAGCGATGTATCAGGAGTTGCTTGTGATTGTAATGATGCAGATGGATCACCCTTCACTACCACAATCAAAGAGAGTAACAAAATTATTGGAATGAACTCTCATTGACTTATTTCAAAATTCAGATTCTGTTTTGTAACCATATTTTTATTTCCATCTTCAATAAATCACATAAACATATGCTTATCCATGTGGTAAAAACTTATTTCTTTATTCAGTTACCATGTTTCGTCGGTATATTATCTAAATATCCAGCCTATTTTTTTTTAATGATAGCTAGAAAATAAAATATGACTATAAAAAAGAATCTGAATTTGAAAAATTAAGCAATATTTGAATTTCTTTTTACAATTTACCTTGATAAATAAAAAGCGTTTTTTTTCTGTCTCGATAAAGTCACACTCCACCATTACTCATAAGAAACAACGCTTGATTGAGTAAAGTAGACATATATATATATCAACGTCTCCATTCAATATGAGTCTATCTGCTGAAAGAGCGCAGTATGAGACTATGCGCTGTTTATAAGCATAGGGAACAGTCTCATACACGGCGCTGTCAGCACACAGAGTCATATTGAATGGAGTCGTCGATATATCTGCTTATTTTTATTTGATGCACCTTCAGGTTTACGTCCGCTTATAATAACTGGCTGCGTTATTTTGCGATAAGTAGGATTCATTATTTCTATGTTCCGTCTTTTACTCGCACTTCTTTTTTCATCATCACTGCTTAGATCTGATAAACGAAGATCATCGTTCACGATAGCTGCGTACAGTGACGATGATGACGGGAGTGGAGCGGCAGCACGTTTATACGGTTTCTGTTTACCAGCATCTTTCAGCGGTACACTCTGATATGTATGGTAGCGGTGTCTGTGGTAGCAGTGATGGTGAGCGGGAACGTGAGTTGGATGGTGCCGACGATGACGACGACGATGAGCCTCACCAGACTCTCCAGATCTCTTTAAAATCTAAGAACACACACACACACAATAAAATTCAATTAATAGCATAAACCACCACGAAGAACACTTTTCACTGCATGAATCACTGCACGAATAACAACTCACATTTTCACAGAACCACTCTTCTTCTCAACCATTGAAATTTTTTGAAACACTCTTTTCGTAAGACACTTCAATTCATTAGACACTTCACACTGATTCACATTTCACCACAAGGCGAATTGAAATTCACGCCTCTGAATGTGGGCTTTTAAAGAGAAGTCCCCACTATGCGCTAGCGGGATAGGGAGCGCGGTGAATCTCACGTCTGCGCGCCACTGAATATGGGCCGGAGACCCCACGACGAGACGCCGTGGCATGTATCTGAACTTCGGTGTCACACTCTCGCGGTAAAACAGAGATCATATTTATCGACCGTCTGTTCGGAAACGACTGTAGGTAAAGTGAAACTTTGCGCGTCGATGTTTTACCGACTGCTGTGGCTCCATTGCCTGTGTCTCACTCTGCCGGTATGGTAGAGAACACCACTATCGATTATGGATATGGAAACGACTGTCGGTAATTTAGCACGGAAGCTAACCATTAGCGCGTGTCGGTAAATTACCGGTCACTGTTTTACCGACCAAAGTGTCACCGAACTGTCATAGCTATACTACTGCTACAGCGTATCCTTATACTATCCACATCGTATCCTCTCCGTATCATGCAAGAAAAACTGATTTAAAAAGGAAGATGAACATTTCACTTGTTGAAATTCGGATTCTACGTGAAATTTTGCGTTAAAAGGTCACGGAGTAATCGCAATAGTTCTTCTTGCAACATTAAAAACTTTAAAAAAATATAATACTTATCGATAACGTGGGCTGAAGGCGACTTCAAACGCATCGTCGTTCAGTAGCAGTCAATAGGCGTTCTCCGTCGCCGATTCGGAGAGGATACGATGTGGATACTATAAGGATACGCTGTAGCGTATCCGATCCGTTCGTTCGGTCCGCCAGGGTTGCAATAACTGAAAAAATGCCAACTTCGTATTGCATATATTTTATATGGATAACCTAAGTTCAATTTGAGAAATAACAATTTTCAAAAATATATTTAACCTTAAAAGTAACCATCAGAATATTACTTAAAAGTCAATAATTTGCGAGTAACTCATTTAATTCGAGGTATATGTAATACAACAGAATAATGTAAAATATCATTCTGTTAAATTTTTTACTTAAGAATTTCATTATAAATAGTTAATTTATAAATATTTTGTGGACATGGTGTACTATAATTCTGAGAAAAAATGAATTTTTTGAATCTCATCCCTGGCAGACCGAACAAACGGAACAGATACGCTACAGCGTATCCTTATAGTATCCACATCGTATCTTCTCCGTATCATGCAAGAAAAACTCATTAAAAAAGAAAGATTAACATTTCACTTGTTGAAATTCGGATTCTACGTGAAATTTTGAGTTAAAAGGTCATAGATTAATCGCAATAGTTTTTCTCACAACATTAAAAACTTTAAAAAAATATAATACTTATCGATGACGTGCGCTGAAGGCGACCTCAAACGCATCGTCGACGGATAACGCCTATTGACTGCTACTGAACGACGATGCGTTTGAAGTCGCCTTCAGCGCACGTCATCGATAAGTATTATATTTTTTAAAGTTTGTAATGTTGCGAGAAAAACTATTGCGATTAATCTGTGACCTTTTAACTCAAAATTTCACGTAGAATCCGAATTTCAACAAGTGAAATGTTAATCTTTCTTTTTTAATGAGTTTTTCTTGCATGATACGGAGAGGATACGATGTGGATACTATAAGGATACGCTGTAGCGTATCCGCTCCGTTCGTTCGGTCCGCCAGGGATATTACGCCATGTCCAAACTCAATTTTCCACAACACCTAAAATACATTCATAATCGTATTAAAATTTGTGTTAATATGTTCTTGATCACGCATTATTTTTTACCGATAAACTTATTTCGACATTTGACGTTTTCGCAGAGTATGTTATGGTTAAAATTTGAACTTCATTTTCTCAGTTTGACAGTTGAGGGACATGGCGTACTATAACTTTAGGGCGACGAATTTTATTCATTTCAGTACTTTCCCAGTTGACTTCAGTTTTATTTTATTCTATACACATATGCCAGTAGGGTGGTCCAAAAATGCATTGCAAAATTTTTTTTCACCCTAGAGGGCAAGTTCGCCCACCAAAAGTTTCCATTTCTGGAGAAAAAAAATCCCTAATTTTTCTTTTTTCGAAATTCGAATATTAACACGTGCCACCGGGCACTTCAAAATCCCATTTAATTAACATGGGGAAATATTGGATTTTCGAAAAACTGAACTCATACTTCAGGGTTTGATCGAAACGTGCCAAAATTTTTAGGGATTGAAGAGGAGTATCTATGAAATAAAAGCATGCTCATAACTTTTATTTTTAACCCACCCTCACCCCCCCCCACAGCGCCCCAAATATGACCCAAAAATAAAAAAAATACATTTTTACGTATTATTGTTACTTTTTAGCAATTCCCGTCGTCTTCTTCATACAAATAATTACTAATGGACAATTTGAATATTTTCCATAACTTTTTAAACAATTTTTAATTGTTTAAACAAATGTAACTTATTTAAACAATTATTTATTCCCAAAAACTGTAAAAAATAATCGTATTTTCTGATTGAAATGTAATAGTTTGTCATTTTTTGGAGTAGTAATTTTTTTTAAAAACATTATGTAATTATTTAAACAATTAATTATTGTTTATCCTCGAAATTTCTAAAAATTGACCCAGAGATGTCCACTTTTTTCTCAAATTGGTATCCTATGCTACTTTTTGTTGAATAATAATATAATTTTGATACATTTCTATTAATTTTTAATAAATTTCTATTTGTTTAAACAATTTTGATTTGCTTAAGTAGTTTTTTTCGAAAACGTTAGAAAAAAATAAAATAAAATACATATAATTATTTTTCTGACTGTATAGTGTACAGAAAGAATATATTAACCATTTTTTAATTGTTTCAACAAATATAATTTGTTTAAACAATTATTTTTCCAATAATATTTTTTAAATCGTATTTTCTGAATTAAACATAATATTGATTGATTGAGAGGAGTAATAAATTCTGCTAAAAACTTTATGTTATTGTTTATACAATTAATTATTGTTTTTTTTCTTCAAATTGAGTATGGATGGTTTACATCTTCTTTGGCGCATTACTAAATAAATCGTGAAAGTCATGATAAAATTTAAATTATAAAAGAGTTATTATTATTGCTTTCTTCATATTTTTACAATCTTTATCATAATTATATTATAAACAAGCATATTCACTAACGCAAATTATGATTCAAATTTCAACAGATTGCTTTTTTACATTTTCATACTCGTTATAAATATTAAAACGTGTCGCTGATTTTCATTTTAGCTTCATACGATTATTTATAAGACTGTTTTCACGTTATTTCTGTAATTCACACATGCAGCGTTGAACTTTGTTTCAAATTTGCCGCTCGAAGACCTTTTAAAAATGGAGGTGATTGTGACGTTTTTAACAGAATTTACTACTCCTCGAAATCATTTAGAAAATACGATTTAAAAAATATTTTTGGAAAAATAATTGTTTAAACAAATTATATTTGTTTAAACAATTAAGAAATGGTTAATATATTCTTTCTGTACACTATGCAGTCAGAAAAATAATTATATGTATTTTATTTTATTTTTTTTAAGTTATCGAAAAAAAACTGCTTGAGCAAATCAAAATTGTTTAAACAAATAGAAATTTATTAAACATTAAAAGATATGTATCAAAGTTATATAATTATTCAACAAAAAGTAGCATAGGATACCAGTTTGAGAAAAAAGTGGACATCTCTGGGTCAATTTTTAGAAATTTTGACAATAAACAATAAGTAATTGTTTGAATAATCACATAATGTTTTTTTTTAATTACTACTCCAAACAATGACAAACTATTACATTTCAATCAGAAAATATGATTATTTTTTACATTTTTTGGGAATAAATAATTGTTTAAATAAGTTACATTTGTTTAAACAATTAAAAATTCTTTAAAAAGTCATGGAAAATATTCAAATAGTCGATTAGTAATTATTCGTATGAAAAAGACGACGGAAATTGCTAAAAAGTAACAATAATACGTGAAAATGTAGTTTTTTGATTTTTGGGTCATATTTGGGGCGCTGTGGGAGGGTTAAGGGTGGGTTAAAAATAAAAGATATCAGTATGCTTTTATTTCATAGGTACTCCTCTTCAATCTCTAAAAAGTTTGGCATGTTTCGATCAAACCCTGAAGTTAGAGTTGAATTGTTCGAAAATCCAAAATTTCCCCATGTTAATTAAATGGGATTTTGAAGTGCCCCGTGGCACGTGTTAATATTCGAATTTCGAAAAAAAAAAAAATTAGGGATTTTTTTTCTCCGGAAATGGAAACTTTTTTGGGGGGGACTTGCCCTGTAGCTCGAAAAGCGTTTTTTGGACCACCCTAATATGCCAGTTTTTGTCAGCAGGAAGAGGTTATGAAAAACGTAACCTGGAATTATAGTTGATCCGTATTATTCTTCACCCATCATCAACATTAGAATACATTTTATTAGTATTGAAATATTTCTATACCGCAAAATTACAAAAAAATTTAATTCTAAAATTTTAATTTTAAAATCTCTTACATTTGCCGCCTTACTTATCCTAAATGCCGAAACTAAGCGGTTGGTTCTGATTGGCTCAGTTTTTTTTACTTGCGCGTGGCTAGACCATGTATTTATTGGATCATGGTCAAGTCAATGCTACGTCAATTTCTCAATTCTATTGTGGACTCTCCATCAGCCCCCTGGCACTTTCATGGAGGCCTGTATTATAAAAGTTGGCTGAAAGGTGGATCACGGCCACCAGGCGAAATCGTGGCGCTGATTACCTATAGGGCCGACTTTCTTTAAAATACATGGCAAAAATGCAAATATTTATGTTTTTTTTAAATCTGAACCGCTTTTTCGTGTTTTTTTAATGGAAAAAAGAAGTTAAATTTTTTGGCATATACTAGTATAAAATATATAACGAAAAAAGTGAAATATATTAAGTTTCTAAGTGATTAAATGTGTGAAAGCAATACGAAAATTTATTCCAAGATAATACATTTAAACAAATTAATAACAATAAAATTGTTATTAATTAAATAATTAATTAATTTAGGAACTTTAGTGTCACGATTTTAAATTAAAATTAAAAGGTTTTTTGCGTCGTAAAAATTCATGTACCTAATTTAATATTAAAACATTTTATTTTAAAACAGTATAAAGTAACTTACCAAATTATTTTTCAATTATAAAAATGGCAATAATCAAGAGGTATGTATATGAGATTAATAAAAAGGCAATTTTTAAATTAAAAAAGTATAAAAAAACCGTTGAGTTTGCTCCTCCGAACTCCGTTTATTTTTGTAACCAGAATCACAGTTCACCATGTTTAATGTTTTTTCAATTAATTATATATCACTGATCATTTTCAGCAAAAAAAAACGAAAAAAGGACTAATAAACTACCAGAAAATATAAAAAAACTTCGAATGTTGACAATTTTGCCATGTATTTTCAAGAAAGTCGGCCCTATAGGTAATCAGCGCTACGCTCGGGCAATTTAAGTACTAACGCGCAGGGCAGTCAAATGTGTGCCCATTTTCAGCTTTGAGTGCCAGGGAGCTGCTCTCCATCATGTAAATTACGTGGATGCGGAACTTGCGAATATTTCGATGCCTGTCTAGAGTTTTGAGTCGGGTAAATTACCCTAGTAACGTACGGTAATATTGGTAAGTTACCGGGTAACTTACCCGACGTTCGTTCTCGGCGAAAATTTAGGAGAATTTATTTTTTTCTCCTTCAAAACTTCCGTGTGAAGCGCATTTCTAACAACGACCACTTTGCTTTCATTATCCATTTTCTAAATGGAATAAATAATAATAAATCCAATTGCTAAATTATTTGTATCTTTAAAATGCAAGTTCAAAACGACTTTATTATTGCGTCCAGCCATTTCCATTTAGAAAAATTGTGATTTAAATACTACGTAAAATGGTGAGAAGTTCCTCGTGTTTAAGAAAGTTAATATATTTTTAATCTTTACCTTCATTGTTCAGGTATATCGATATGAATCGTGTCTGGCTAAAAATACTGTGATTTTAAATATAGTGTTTAAAATAATAGTAGGAATTGCCTGGATGCAATCAAATATTTTTTATTTAGTATGCACCACAGACAAATTTCGAAAAAAGATAGAAACTTATATTATTGTATTCAGCTTTTTTTTATAAATGCGTAGAGGTGCTAAGAACACCTTACGTTCAGTTCAATAATATCACATTATTTAGTTTAAATACAAAACTTTACTGAATGTTACACATGTGAACAGTTTTTGAAATAAATAATTATTGCTTACTTGATTTAATTATTTCAATTATTTATATTTATTTAAATGTAATCATTTCATTTTTTGAAGTTTTTGCAGTATTGCAAGACAATTATACGGAGTGTTCTAGACATTATCTAAATTTATTATTTTAATGCTCACAAAGTTTTTCATATTTTAAATGTACCTAAATGAGCGCTGTTTATAATTTATTCTATAAGCGCCAATATTATCTAATTACTGTTTTTAGATTTTAAACGGTTGTCTACCACTGTGAATGAATATTCAAGACGTTATAGTTAATTTTCGAACATTTGGTATATTATTTATAATAACAAATATTTAAAAAATATATCAAATGATCGAAAATCAACTAAAACATCGAGAAAATTATCTAATTATTTTTTAAATAACAAAAAAGCATTATAATTGAATATTTTCATAAATTCTCGAAGCTTCGGTAACATACCGGTATGTTACTGGTATGTTACCGGTAATATTACCCGATTTTAAATTACCGAGAATTTAAAAACTCTTTGCCCGTCTGACATAAGTATTGGGTACGGCCACGGTGTAACGAGCGACTATTGCGACTGCTTCTCGCTCGATCTCATTCGATTAAATTAATCGAATCCCTTTATATGATATTATAGATATAATATATACTTTATATATGATATATATGATATGATATATACTTTATAGATATAATATGAGAAGTTAGAACCAAAATGTAAATAAATGTAAATAAAAATGAAATATTGCATTTCAAATAATTAAATAAAGTATTTATCTTTTAATACATTTTTATATGCAAAGTGTTATTATTATTATGTTGAAATTACAAGGCTGCCTTCAAAAGTTTAAGTTTTCTATAATAGATATATGTATACGTAGCCATATACAATACGTATTTTATCCATAACAATATGCAGCGATTAGAAGTTTTTTAAAAATAAATGTGAAAGATTACAAGAAAACAGTTTTTCAAGATTCCTAGGGAAATTAGAGATTATTTTTTATTTTGAAAAATTAATTTTACGAAAATATTTCGAAAGATTTCAAAAGATTCACAAAATTGTCAGAAAAGAATCCGGAAGATTTCAAGCAAATTTTTTTAATTTTTGTAATATTTTAAGAAATATTCGAATCCGTTAAAAAAATATTCAAATGTTTTTAAAAAATGTCAAAAATAATTAAAAATTTGAAAAGATTTTTAAAATTTTCAAACGAAATGTAGATTTTTGAGGATTTTGAAAGGAAATATTGAAGTTTTTTAAGAATTTGGAAAGGTTTTAAGATGATAACAATTTTTCTTGATATTCCTCAAAAAATTATTTTCTATTTGAAAAACATAATTTTAAGGGAATAATTACAAATATTTTAAAACAAAAACAAATTTTTATATATACATAAAAATTTAAGAGTAATTCAATCAATAATTAATAATTATTTGAAACTGAAAAATGATAACTCGGATTCATATTTTTTTAACTGAATCTGAATCATTAAACTATACAATTTACAAAAGTTTAAAAAAAAATTTATTTTGCAGTATAAATGCATTTAATTAAAATTTTGTTAATCAAAGCGTGTTAATATCTTTCATTTATGAATAAAAAATTGTTAATTTCAATTTTAAAAGTTTATAATTAAAGAGTTTTTAAATTTTATTGACCGTGCAAAAGAGACCCAGGAAATAAGTATTATCAGTTTGTTTTTAAGTTATATAAATATAATTTTCCTAAGAAATCTTTTCAAATTTCAAAATATTTCTAATCTCTTCGAAACTTCTAAAATTCTCTGATTATATTTTAAACAGGCTTAAATTTTTTCTTAAATTTGGAAAAATCTTTGAGAATTAAACAAACTGCCTTCCTTAAAATCTCACACATTTTTTTCAACATTTTTAGAAACCTTTTGAAATCTGTTGAAATTTTCTTTAAAAACTAATTTTTTAAATTAATCTTATCAAATTTGAAAATATTTTGAAGTCTTTTCAAAACTTGTACACCTTCTAAATATCTTTTAAAATGATTAAAATTTTTTTTAATTTTGCAAAATTGAAAAAATTGCCTTAAAATCTGCCAGATGCTTTTCTGACAATTTTGGAAATTTTTCAAAATGTTTTAAAATCTTTTTAAATATTCTCTGAGAATTAATTTTCAAAAATAAAAAGCATTTGAAATTCTGCTAGCAATATTAGGAAATGTTTTTATTATCTTAAAAGCTTTCAAAATTCTCAAGATTTAAATTATTTTCCAATCTTTTCAAAACTTCTGAATATCTGTTGAAACAATTCGTTTTTCCTAAAATTTTTATAAATAGGGTTGTTTCGCAATTTTAGATATAATAATTTTTTAATATATAATTTTAATCTAAACTCAAGATGCGTTCTAAATTTTTTGTCTACTGAGTCATTAAACAGAAAAAAATTATTGAAAATTGAAGGCGGGAAAACATTTATTCAAGTTGGTGTGACGTGGGTGTCACGTTACTCAGAGGTTCTCATAATCATCAATGTGACGATGTAGCTTTGATGAAAACTAACGAAACTTATGATAAAGAGGTTAGGTCACCTATCCGTTTCATTTTTCACTCTTCGTATTTCTGCACTTACGAAGTCTCAATTACTCTTAAAATACTCCGATACCATAAATATATCTATTTTCGGTAGATTTCCGCTATTGGCTTTTACGAAACCCACATTCGACATTTTTTTAAACAATATTTTGCGAGTTCTATATTCGACGTGCAGATAACCAAAACAAAATATCGGCACAAAAAAGATATTTGAGAATCACTGACACATAAGCTGTGATTGGTGGAAAATCCGACCGCTTTGACGTCAGAGGGGCCCTCCAATTGACATCGTGATAGAAAATTCATATTTCAACATTAAATTAAAAATAGTAAACAATACGTAAAAAATATTTTATGGGCGTTTTTAAAATTAGAATTTTATAAACTATAAGATCAATTCATTGGAAAAGTGATATCGGACTCTGGAAACAACCCTATTCCGCAAAATGAAAAAAAATTTCCTAATATTTTCCAGATTCTGTTTCGACATATTGTGAATTCTTCAAAATTTAAAGTAATTCTTTCAAAATAAAACCTAAATGATTTTAAATTTTGCCAGAAATCTTATTGTCAGTACCGGTAATTGTTTCGTTACCACTACCTGCGAGGTAGCAAAATGTTAAGAACGGAATTATTTTCCAATTTTAATAGGTTTTTTACCATTAAAATTGTCTCTTTCATCAATACTGCTTAGAAATATTCAGAAATATATTTTATTTTTTAAATGACTTTTAGTCTACAATATTATAATTTCAAATCTTTCGATTTTAAATTATTCAGATTCAAAATTTTGTGCTTTTAGAAATTACACTTATTATACTATTTTTTTAAAACCAATTTAATAATACTAATTTAAAAAAAAAACAGATTTAAAATATCAAAGAATAGAAAAACATTTTTGATATTCAAATTTAGTTCTCAAACGAAAAAATGGATTTTATTTAATTTTGACTGATTTCAAATGTCGGTGTTTAATTTCAAACATGTTCATTTTGAAATCAGTTTAATTGAAAAATTTCATATTGTTTAACGTAAAAACTAGTCAATTTCCAAAATGTAAGGCATTATTAAATCTACAACTTTTATTTTTAAACGTTATTTTGATTCTGAATCTTTCAATTTTGAATGATTCAGATTCAAAATGTTGGGTTTTCGAAATTACACTGATCAGCTTTTTGCCTTTTCAGAAAATTATAAGTAAATAATAAATTTAAAATCGTCCTGAGAATCGATACCCCTTTTATTGAATATATCTATAGCAATTAATTTTACTCATGTTAGAAAAGCACCTTTTTTTATCATCAGATTTTTAATACGAAAGCCTATTAAAAAAAGATAAAAGTACTTGCCACATTAGTGATTTTTCTTCGATAAGAGATCACAATGACTGTAAACCTATCAAAGTTCTATAAACAATAAGCAGAAGCCAAACATGAAGGGAATACTTACAAATTATAAATTTAATAATTTTCCCCATTCCTTTTCATTCTGTTATAGTAGATACGGCATAATTGAAAATATATCAAGTTAATTTTATAAAATAAAAATCACAGTTTTTAAATATATTGTTGTTTACTTAACTATCTAATTATTTTTAAAAATTCGTCTTTAAAATCCTTGAAAATTTATTTGTTATACACTGCTTGTAGTAGCACATCAAAAATAAAAAGTAATACATTTTCAAAAAAAAAATTTTCTTTGTGCTGGGATTGAATATTTACATTTTGACCTTAAAATTTGTAAATAATAAATATTAATTGTAAATTATTAAAATATTCACGCTTATAGATATTCTGTACCGATTTTTAAATTCAACAATATTTCTGTGTAATTGAGATTATTTTACCGGCAATTATAATTAATTTTGCACTTTTAAATTGTGCGGGAAATCACGGAGCCAATTAATGCTTCTTCCTTGCACATGCGCACGAAGTTTAAGATGGCTGTCGGCGGTTACCACCATGTTACTAGTCTGGCAGGTAACGGATGCAAACAATCCTCCCTAGTAAACTACGGCGATTATTCCGTTACTAACTAGGAAACTGACATACGAGTAACAATTCCTCTCATAACATGTGATCACTTAGTAACTTCTCACGATAGTAACATGTTAGCTGGGTAAATAAAGGTAATTCTCGGTACTCTGTGATACATAAAGAAGTAATTAATACGAAAGCGTCTAACTTAAAGGGTTACAATGCTATTTCAACTTCTAATTCACCCTACAATTCACCGGTCTGCCTGGTCCCGAAAAAGCCAGATTCGTAGGGTAATAAAAGGTGGCGGATCGTCATAGACTATCGCGCCCTTAATGAAAAGACCGTCGGAGATGCCTATATACCCGCTGCCAAATATAACAGATATTTTAGATCAGTTGGGGGGTGCCAAGTACTTCACAGTGCTCGATCTCGCTTCCGGTATTCACCAGATCGAAGTCGAGCCTGCTGATAGGCACAAAACGGTCTTTTCTACACCCTTTGGTCACTACGAGTTCAAACGGATGCCATTTGGCTTAAAAAATGCGCCAGCTACGTTTCAAAGGGTAATGGATCGCGTACTTACGGGCTTACAGGGTATAGAAATGTTCGTATATATGGATGTCATTATCATTTACGCGAAGTCTTTAAAGGAACATAACGAAAAATTAGAAATATTATTGGGTCGTTTAAAAATGGCTGGACTCGTATTGCAACCAGATAAATGTACCTTTTTATGCAAAGAAATAGGGTATCTGGCCATGTTATTTCCGAAGAAGGATTAAAACTCGATCCGAAAAAAATAGAAGCCGTAAGTAAATTTCCTTGCCCAAAAGGTCGTAAAAATATAAAACAGTTCTTAGGCTTAGCTGGATACTATCGCCGATTCATACCCGATTTCGCATCTATTGCAAAATCGTTGATATTACTTCTAAAGAAAAGCATTCCATTTGTCTGGACCGAAGCAGTACAAAAATCGTTTGACCAATTAAAGAATAGTCTTTGCTCAAAACCAATTTTACAATATCCAGATTTCTCTCAGCCATTTATAATAACTGCCGATACGTCCGATTATGCCGTGGGTGCGATCCTCAGCGTCTCGTGCTCTCAGTCAAGCGGAATTGAATTATAACACTACGGCGAAAGAGCTTTTGGCTATAATATTCACAGTAAAGCATTTCCGGCCGTATGTTTATTAGGGTGGGCCGAATTACACGAAAGTTTCCGAATCGTAATTGCGCGGAAAAGTTGCTACTCGTCGCCCTGATCGCAATGCATTTTCTTTTTTTAATCGGACCATATCTTCCGGTCGCACATCGCGTTCAAAGTTTCGAAACATCGTTAAAAATTGAACACGTTTTGGGATTTTTTCTTAGTAAGTTATAGTGATCGGATTTCGTTCAAAATCGGTATGTGACCTCTTCTAAGTGTCCTTTGACTAAAAAAAACATTCCCCTTCCCATACCCCTCTCCTTTAATGGTGGAGGGAGAGGGGCAAATATCGTAAAAAAGAGACATTTTACGGTTGTTTTCCTCGTGTGAAGTGTGCAGCTCTTCGCCCGCTCCTAGAAACTTTGGTGCTTATAAAAGCGACTCAGAACGCCCTACCCAACCACCCAACCATAACTTGGGCGTGGTACTCAAAAACGTAATGTATTAAAGTCTGCCTTAGTAGTAAAAGTCGACATTAATTGTCTAGACTTTAGCTTGGATCGGATGAAACCATCCTTGCTCTCCGCACCACACACAGTGCCGGCTGCCTCTCTGACTGCTTTCACAGTCCTCTCTACTGCCTGTGTGTGGTTTGGAAAGGGGAATGTTTCTGGAGGTATTTTAGGGAATTCTTTCTTGGCAATGAAGTCAGTAATGCAATCTTCATCGTACTCCTCAGGGAGAATAGGACAGGTAAGTTTAACTGCACTCCAGTCAATCATTTCCGTGTAGTCTGTAGCTTTGAAATTAATTTGTGGTACTTTGAATTGTCTTATAGTTTTGTGTTTATCTGTCAGTTTTGCTTTCAGGATACGTCTCCACCCAAGTTCTTTGATACCATCTCAAGAATCTGTGATCATTGTAACCAGCAGATTTTCTGGATGGGCAAAATATCCATTGGTTTGAATGGCAGTATCAACAACACGCCTGAGATATTCTGGTAAGTACCTCGACAGCTGAATTGCTTTATACAAATGTTTAGGTCCATCTTCAAGAAGTGGTTTTGTCTTTATAGTGAACCACAATGGTGCATAAACTATCAGTATGAAAGTTGTAATGTGGATTAGCTCTGCTGAATATTTTTTAGAAGATATGAATAGTCGAAGATACCTATTAGCAGTAGTCAGCCAACGAGAGTCATTCAGAGGCCCTGGTTCATGATTTGCAAGATCTGGATGACAGGTGACAGAGCTGATAGCTTTACAGATCTCAAGCAAGTACTGTTGGCCTTTACTAAGAATTTTGGTGTCGATTTCAGGAAGATTGCACTCAATTTTCTGGAAAGATACCACAGGCAATTTTTCACAATGTTTTAGAATCTTGCCAATAGTTCCTGAAAAGCCTCTTGGTCCCTCACTTTTGCCATCCAGTTTTTCAACTAAGTGTCTCAAAGGGAGTTCATTGCAGTGTAGAAGGCAAACAGACCACTGAAGAGGTCGTTTAAGGGATAACTCTAAAATTCTAATGGCACCCCCTTTTCAGCCAGTATTAGTATTCGTACCATCACTTCCAATGATGCGAACGTCAGATAGGTCGATACCTTTAGCAATAGCTTCATCAAGGATACTAGCGGCAATATCCTTGGCAGTTTTTGAAATAGGTACAGCGTGAAAGAGATAGACGGAATTTATAGGCCTCTAGGATGTCCGTCAGCTTTCTCTAACTGCTCATTCTTTAGGTTACTCTGAACTAGAGACTTCGCCCGTCTTATTTTATCCTTGTCAATAACCTGTGCTTTGTTTATTTCAGATATTACGCCCAAGTCGGAGAGAATACTGGAGGTGATAGCTGCCGTTGCCCTGTCTGATACGCCGTACCTGTCGCCAGCAAGAGCAGGATTGGCAAGCACTGTTCTCATTTGAGTCCCAGAGCGTGATCTGAACTTAATATGAAATTGTGTGTCCTTCTTTTCGTGAACTTTATCTGTCTCTTCTGTTTCAGAATCTGAGGTAACGTTGGCTGTAGTTTTAGAAGAACTAGCACCCTCTTGTTTTATTTGTTTTGCTTTTCTTGCCAGCCTCTTTTTAATCTTTTCACTCTCCTTTTCGTCAACTGTTCCTATCTTGCCAATTATGTGATGCCGCTGTGCATAAAGACATTTTCCCTCTATCACAGTAACTTTCCTGTTGACAGGGCAAGAACAGTTGATTGTAACCGGCTGATTACAGGTACATTTATTTATTGTTTTGTTGCAATCACACTAAAGGTGCATTTTGCACTTGCAGGAACATACGTCAAATAAAGTTTTTTGACAGTCATAAATGTATTGTGTTTACTCCTTTCAGAGTATCAGCATTGATAGACTTATCATCTGTCTGGTGGAAAGCTTGAAGGTACATCCACACATAGTGAGATGCATAGAGAGATTGATGCCTCTTTGGAAAACTAGATTTACTATCTCATCTAGAAATTATCGTGTGACAACGAACAACGTCACCTTCCAGAGGGGCGTCTTTCAAGGTGATACCATGAGCCCTTTGCTTTTTTGCATCACACTTCTGCCTTTATCTCTCGCACTACGAAATTCTCCTGGATACCTCTGTGGCGACACTAATCAGCGCGAGCATAAGGTCACTCATGTATTTTATATGGATGACCTGAATATCTATGCCTCTGGTAAAAGCAAACTTCAAACTGCTATAAATGTTGTCAAGAACTACACAGGAGAGATTGGGATGGACTTTGGCTTGGACAAGTGTGCCAAAGTTTATCTGAAGAAAGGAAAGATTATTGGCGTTTCCAAGGACCCTGAGCTTGTGAATATAAGTGTTATCGGATATCTTAATACTGGAGAGACCTATTCATACCTGGGCGTGCCTCAAAACCGCATTCAGGACGTAACATCAGTGAAGGAATCTCTCCGAAGCAGATACAAGCATCTTCTTCGACAGATTTGGTCTTCCTATCTGTCGGCGTTGAACAAGGTATCTGCGACTAACATGCTTGCCGTTCCGGTTCTACTCTACTCGTTTGGGGTAGTTCAATGGACGAAGAACGAGCTTAAGGCCCTTGATGTCATTACACGTAAGATCATGCATATGCATAAAAGCTTGGATATCAATTCGTCAGTTCCGCGATTATATATTTCACGCCGTCAAGGCGGACGCGGACTTCTGAATCTCCAGTGTCTTCATAACCGGATTCTACTAAGTACAGCTTACATCGTTGCGAATGGCAGAGATCCTCTCCTAAAGATGGTCAGGAACCACGAGATGATTGGCGAAGGAGCGTTCCTTTACAAAGCCGCG
Source organism: Andricus curvator (assembly GCA_932195095.1). NCBI lineage: Eukaryota > Metazoa > Arthropoda > Insecta > Hymenoptera > Cynipidae > Andricus > Andricus curvator. The sequence goes on from CAKNYM010048576.1 coordinate 46,388, forward strand.
GAGCAAGCAGCCGAGACCCTTGGCCTGAATTTTAACATCAGAAGTGAGGAGAGTGCATTACTTCATCTAGATGCTTCACTTCTAAAAACCAAAGTGAAGAAAGCAGAGGTTGAAAATTTTCACCAAGAGCTACTCGACAAGAAAATGCACGGAAACTTTCACAGAAATGTAGAAAAACAGTCCTTGTCGAAGTAGCAAACTTTTGCTTTCCTCAAATCGTCAGGGCTTAATTCAGGTACAGAGGGTTTTATTTTCGCATGCCAGGACGGTGTAATTTCCACCTTAGCATACCGTGAGCGCATTTTATGTCAAGAAGTTCCCAGTGATAGGTGCAGAGCGTGTCATGCACACGCTGAGTACCTAGAACACATACTATCAGGGTCTCCGACCCACGCGGGAACGACGTATATCTACAGACATAATGCGGCCCTAATAGTGCTTTATCACCATCTTTGTCGCTCTTACGGCGTTGGCCGCGACCCTGACCTGCCGAACGCTCCAAGGGAGATAGAGTCGATTGTCCGAAACGAGAAGTGTCAAATTTTCTGGAACTACGATTTTCGGGCAGTAGTCTCCGTTGCGCACTCGAGGCCTGACATTGTTCTCCAAGAATTCGAGAAAAGAACTATATTCGTGATCGAATTCTCGGCTCCGCCCGAATACAACATCACTGCAAAGGAGAAAGAAAAAGAGGAGAGGTGTCAAGACCTTAAAAGAGAGCTACAACGACTGTACCCAAAATATTCGGTACAAGTAATTGTCTTTGTGATAGGTGCTCTCGGAGGTGCGAAACTATCACTGGTTCGTAACCTCAAAGCCATACCGTACTCAAAGCTGTTATCCTTGGGTCGCTTCGTGTCCTCAAGGCACACGAGGGTTTCGCCAGCCTGTCGTTGGGATTTCGTCGTCGCCTATGACCACCCATCTCACGGTTGTGAGACGTGGCCGTGGGTGTGATTTACCGCGGTGCTACTGGGGGCCATTGACATTTTTTGGATGGCAGATGCTCTCAGTGAGACCCTGCGGTGGTTGTTTAACTTTATTTTTAAATCATGTATTTATATTTATATATGAGTCATTCTTTCTGAACGAATGACCCCCTACAAGCCGAAATTGGTTTGGTCCAATAAAGGTCTATAGGTAGTCAATCGAAAGGTCTTCAAGTCTACCTTCAAAATCCAAGTGGCGTTTTTATCGAAACATCATGGCCGATCAAATATGGCCGCCAAAACCACGTGACCTGCACTTTTTTTTTACTAAATTGATTATAAAACAAGCATCATCAACCCTATTGAGGTCTGCAAAGTTACATATGGCAACTTTGGTACTCAGGGGTTTTTGGGTTCGCTGATCACGAATTTAAGGTCAGATTTACAACATTCAAAATGGCAGATCCAAGATGGCTGTTAATTTTTGTAAATTTAGTCCGCCATCTTGAATTGCCAATTCAAGCTCGTATTCATAATCAGCGACCCCGAAAACCTTCGCATACCAGATTTGGTGAAAATCGCATGATTTTTAACAATTTTGTCCACCATATTGGATCCGTCATCTTGAATTTGGCAAATATGACTTAAGATTTGTGACCGGTGACCCCAAAAACGCACGGGTACCAAATTTGGTTGAAATCAGTTGATTATAGAAACTGGCGTCCAACATCTTGAATTACGTGATCTCGCGCACACACACCCACCCACATACACACACACACAAAATATTCACAAAGAGCACGGAAAAATGCTGCCAGCTCAACAGGGAGTCTCCGTGCTCTTTGTGAGTATTTGCGTGTGTGTGTGTGTGTGTGTGTTTGTGTGGGAGTGTGTTTGTGGGCGAGATCACGTAATTCAAGATGATGGACGTAAGATGACGGACTAAATTTACAAAAATTAACCGCCATCTTGGATCTGCCAACTTGAATATCAAATACAAACTCGTATTCGTAGTCAGCGACCCCGAAAACCCTTGTATACCAAATTTGGTGGAAATCGCTTTATTTTAAAAAAATTTGGCTGCCATATTGGATCCGCCATCTTGAATTTTATAAACCTGACCTTATGTTCGTAATCAGCGAGCCCAAAAACCCCTGGGTACCAAATTTGGTGAGAATCGATTGATTTTTCAAAAGACACAACTTGCCACGTGGTTTTGGCGGCCATATTTGATCGGCCATGATGTTTCGATAAAAACGCCACTCGAATTTTGAAAGTAGACTTCAAGACCTTTCGATTGACCACATATAGACCTTTATTGAACCAAACCAACTTTGGCTTGCAGAGGGTCATTCGTTGAGAAAGAATTATATATTTAAAAAAAAATAATATTCAACCATATGGGGCATAATTTCTGAAGTGTACCCACCTCGAAAATGAAAGTTGTCCGATCGGGCTAAAAATTGGCTCAATTGTAATCCTATTAGATAGTACTCCTCACACCAGAAATTAATTCATTTTGATAATTATTTATCAATGTGGAGGGGGTACAATTTTTGGGTTTTTTAAGCAAAGCCTTACTTTCAAACGTTTGTAACTTTTGTCCTATTGCCTTAAACAAAATTTCACTTCAAATATTTTCGATAGATTTTTTCACAAACTTTCTGGCGGTAATAACGATTTTTTAAAAAGTCAAAATTTGACCCGAATTTTTGAAAATCAAAAATAAATTTGACTTTTTTTTCAAATTTGGGCACTTTTTTTTCTTCACATAAGTTTTAAAAGAAAGTTGAGATTTTTTCCTATAAGACCCCAAATTTTCAGATTGGCCAATTAATTACTCTTTGAGTAATAGAACGATACGTAAACAAGATTCCTTAATAGGGCGAGTGGCGCGCGATTTTCCCTAGTGCGCTCACGCCGAGGATCTTTGTGCAACGCTTTAGTGCCAGTTTTTTAAGTTAAGTAATATTATATGGTAATATTATGTGTCTTTCTGTTCGATTTTTTGGCGATAGTTTCAACAGTTGTTTTCTTTGCAGGCCTTTTTTGCGGTTTCTGTTTTTTGCCATTCGAGAAGATGACGTATTTCTCAGAGGACGAAAACTTCTTGAGTTGAAGTTTTCCATTTTGAGTGGGAATGAAAGAGTGGTACTGTAATGTACCTGGTGTCGTGACAGCTTTGTATAATCTGGCTTTCAGTAACGCGGTGGCTAAGGCATGATTTTCTTTGTTGCTGAAAAAAATTTCAGTTTCCTTACAGTTACTTTTTGCCCACTGAAACAAAGCATGGGGAGTGAGTATGTGATGTTTCGGAGAACAGTGTAAGCTTGAACGTGCTGCTCGTCTCTTTATATTCGCTCCTATACCATCACATGCACCCTTACCATGAGATGTACCATGGAAGTGACATTCAGCTTGGATACCAAAATCTTCTTCATGGGCTTTGTTTGAAAAACCCAAATATTGTACCCCCTCTACTGTGATAAATAATCAACAAAATGGATTAATTTTTGGTGTGAGGAGTGCTACCTAATAGGAATACAATTGGGCCAATTTTTAGCCCGATCGGACAACTTTCATTTTTGAGGTGGGTACACTTCAGAAATTATGCCCCATATGTGCTGCCACAGTGCAGTGCACGTGTTGTGTGACAGCAGAATTTCCCGCTGGGTCAGCGCACGCCCGATCTTTCGATCAAATATGGCGAGTGCCGGCAGTCGACAAAGAGGTTAAGTGTGCATGGCGTGGAAGTTGCAAGTCACGTCGGCGTCGCTTTTGTGTAATTGTTTCATCACACGTGTTTGTGTTTTCTCCCGGCCAGCTCAGGATAATAATGCTGGTCAGAAATGGTTTAATTGTATTTCATTATATATTTCTAAATGTTTAAATGTATTTCTTGCAAATAAAAACTCCTACAATAACTTTGAAACTTATTTGGCTGGGTCAAAAACACCATTTCTTGACCTTCATTTACCAATCGCTCGAGTGTTAGACCCATTATTTGTCGAGTGCATGGCGTGGCTTGTAAACCTAACCTAATTATGCAAGGGCTGTTTCCCGGCACGCGCGTGCCGACGCGACGTGCGTCGCATATGCGGTTGCATCGTAAGCGCAGTGTGCCGACACGACGTGCGACGCATATGAGGTTACATTTGTCGACATTTTCGCCATCACAACGTGTCGACAATTCTGCACATCGTGCACACACCATGTGGGCTCAGTGTCGACATTTTTTTATCTTGGTGAGTTCAGGATAAAGCCATTTTGTCTATTTTTAAGCAGATATTGCACAAATAGTGTAAATTTCTAATGTTTTTTAAACTTTATGTAATATCCAAAATGATCAACAGTTTGTAATGTTCTTATGCTCAGTTTAAAACTATTTTTTCACAGAATCGCAACAGCTTATGAGCATAAATCTAAAATAAAATTCGTATTACAGTGCATCAGAGCTTAAATGTGTAATAAATAGTTGGAAACAATTGAAAACATCTTATCTTTAGGCAAATCAGAATAAAAATGAAATAAATATATATTTTGAGGGACAATTTTCCAGAAACTTCATAGTTATATGATTCACATATTTACAAAAATATTTTTCTTATCACAAAGAATATTGAAATTCTTTCAAATCTTTTGTTACAACTTTGAGTTCTTGCACTGTAACTGGAACATTTGTCAGATTTATGCTTATTAGCTGTGGCGACACTGTGGAAAAATAGCTTTAAAATGAACCTAAGAACATTACAAAATGTTGATGATTTCGGATATTATCTCAAATTTAAGAAAACATTAGAAATTGAGACTATTTTTCAATATCTACTTAAACTAGCTGTGAATTCGATCTCGAGTGTTTCCACTTTGTTTGCATTTATAATTATATTGTGCTCATTTCACGAGCACTTTGCTTCCCGTTAGCAAATGTATTTGGTTCCTCATAGAGGAAGCATTAGTTATTTTTTTCAATAATAGAATTTGTTAACACAAAGACAAATCAGACAAATAAAATTGTTTATATGAAATGATAATTTTTCGAGCTGGAAAAGGGATGGGAAAAGTTCTGTAGCACCCTATCCCTTTCCCAGCTTTATGATTTCTTTACAAAAATTGTCAGAATTACCCTATTTGAAAACTTCGGATCAAAAAGTCTTTTCTATTCATGCGTCAACTTTGAATTATGTCAATGAAAATTTTTTTTCTGTTTGGAACAGATGACTCAACTATTATAAATGAGCATAACTTCCTTAATCTTCAATAAAGTGTATTAATATTATAGATCATTCGATTTGCCTTGAATCAAGGAATCTTTTCCGTTCTTGCATCAATTTTGAATTATGTTATTGAAAAAAGTTTTACTATAAAAAGCCGATTTTCAAAATATATAAATCACAATAACTTCCATACTCTTTAATAAAATGTAATAATATTATAGGTCAATCGATTCGTTTCGAACCAAGGAATCTTTTATATTCTTGCATCAACTTTAAATTATGTTGAAGAAAAAAGTTTTACTATAAAAAACCGTATTTTCAAATATTATGCATTACCATAGCTTCCTTACTCTTCAATAAAATGTATTAATATTGAAGGTCAATCGATTCGACTCGAATCAACACATCTTTTCTGTACTTGCATCAACTTTGAATTATGTTAATGAAAAAAGTTTTACTATAAAAAACCGATTTTCAAAATATATAAATTACCATAACTTCCCTACGCTTTAATAAAATATATTAATATTATAGGTCAATCGATTCGTCTCGAATCAAGGAAGCTTTTATATTTTTGCATCAACTTTGAATTATCTTAATGAAAAAAGTTTTACTATAAAAAACCGATTTTTCAAATATTATTAAGTGCTCAGAAAAAATGCAACAAATATTTTTGTAAATTCTTCGGTCAGTTTCAAGATATTAGTCAGGAAAATAAGCCCTCCAAATTTCATCAATTTATCTGCGACCGTTTTCAAGTTATCGTGTTCACAAAAAAGCGTGACATCCACACACACACACACACCCATCCACACACACACACAGATCCGGACAATTGCTCAGAACATGGTATTAAACATTTTTAAATTGGGGAAGGTTCAATTAAATGAATTTAAAATTTTTGGAAAATGTTACCATTACAAAGCTTCCTCTATGAGAAAGCAAAAATAGACAAATTGGCTTCATCCTGGACTCATTTAATACAGAATTTGGAGAGCATTCAACTCTTTAGAAAGAAAAATGTTTAGCTCTGACATAATAGGGTTGTTTCCAAAGTCAGATATCACTTTTCCAATGAATGGATCTTATAGTTTATAAAATTCTAATTTTAGAAGCGCCCATAAAATATTTTTTACGTATTGTTTACTATTTTTAATTTAATGTTGAAATATGAATTTTCTATCCCGATGTCCGTTGGAGGGTCCCTCTGACGTCAAAGGGGCCGGATTTTCCACCAATCACAACTTATGTGTCAGCGATTCTCAAATATCTTTTTCTGTGCCGATGTTTTGTTTTGGTTATTTGCACGTCGAAAATAGTAGTCGCAAAATATTGTTTAAAAAAATGTCGAAGGAGGGTTTCGTGAAAGCCAACAGCGGAAATCTACCGAAAATAGATATATGTATGGTATCGGAGTATTTGAAGAGTAATTGTGACTTCGTAAGTGCAGAAATACGAGGAGTGAAAAATGAAACGGATAGGTGACCTAACCTCTTTATCATAGGTTTCGTTAGTTTTCATCAAAGCTACATCGTCACATTGATAATTATGAGAACCTCTGAGTGACGTGACAACAACTTGAATAAGTGTTTTCCCGCTTCAATTTTCAATAATTTTTTTCTGTTTAATGACTCAACGGACAAAAAATGCAGAACGCACCTTGAGTTTACATTAAAATTATGTATTAAAAAATTATTTTATCTAAAATTGCAAAACAGCCCTATTAAAATTAAGTGAAGTTAATCAATCATTAAAAAAGAGTTTTTTTTTTGTAGAGGAGGTGAGAATGCATTTACGCACTGAGTGTGGGACTTGATCTAAAAACCGGTAATACCCACTAAACTCACCTCCTCTTCCTGCCAACCCATGTCCTCGGAAACCGCTTTCGCATTATTTCAAGGACATGGGGTAAGGCCACTAAGCCGTGCTTCGGCTTCCAATGTCTAGCCAACTTGGCATTTCTCTTCTTTACGCCCAACCAGGATGCACGAATCGTCCTCAGTAGTGTGGCGGTACTACACAACGGGCTCGTCGGCCTTCGGCATCCTGGTTGGGTATATCAAATTAGGCTGCGCGTCCTTGAGGCTTCTTCACCGAAGCTGCCTCTCGGAACTTGTGCTCCAGCATAGTCTGGACCGATCGGGACCCTTGCAGTCCACCGTTACATGGCCAAAGCCTAAGCAGTGGAAGCACCTTGTCTTCTCGGTCTTTTTCCGGACTCTGCAGGACATCCAACCCACCTTCAGATGTCCTGTCCGGATCAACATCGACGCCAGCTCCGCGCTTACCTCCACGTAAGCCTTCAGGTGTCCCATGAAGGCGCTCTACGTCATGAACACCTTCACCTTGTCCGTATCAATGCCGTCAAAGTGGTTGCCCTGGCGGACCAAACGAAGGGAACGGATGCGCTGCAAGAAAAGATATCATGCAAGAAAAACTCATTAAAAAAAAGAGATTAACATTTCACTTGTTGAAATTCGGATTCTACGTGAAATTTTGAGTTAAAAGATCACAGAGTAATCGCAATAGTTTTTCTTGCAACATTAAAAACTTAAAAAAAATATAATACTTCTCCATGACATGCGCTGAAGGCGACTTCAAACGCATCGGCGTTCAGTAACAGTTAATAGGCGTTATCCGTCGACGATGCGTTGGAAGTCACCTTCAGCCCACGTTATCGATAAGTATTATATTTTTTTAAAGTTTTTAATGTTGCAAGAAAAACTATTGCGATTACTCCGTGACCTTTTAACGCAAAATTTCACGTAGAATCCGAATTTCAACAAGTGAAATATTCATCTTCCTTTTTTAATGAGTTTTTCTTGCATGATACGGAGAGGATACGATGCGGATACTTTGAGGATACGCTGTAGCGTATCCGCTCCATTTGTTCGGTCTGCTAGGGTGCATACGGCCTCCGTCACCTCCTCCGCGTCAGTTGTCGAATCCAAATCGAGGACCTCGACCTCCACGCGTGGTACAAGTTCCCGCACGGAATTTTCAGCGCCAACTGCCTCCCTGATGGCGGAAGACAGTTTTTCCTTGCCGTCCGCTGCAGGGCCTACCTCAATGAGGATTTCACCCTTTCGTGTCTCACGGACACCCCTGATTTTGACACCAAGGGCGTCCGGTTTGACCTTCTTCTTGAGATCCTTTAGGACCTCAGCGTAGCTCGAACCCACGGCCGGTCTTATCAAGACTGCCTCTGGTCGAGCTCTCCTTTTCAGCTCCTTCTTCTTTGTGGGTTTGGGTGGAGAGGTAATTGCTTCCACGCCTTTCCGCTCCGGAGTTGAGGACGCTGCTACAGTAGTGCGGGTTCTCGGGATCTTTGCCGCCGGTCTAGGTGCACTTGCCTCGACGGGACTCATCGAAGGCTCCCTCTCTCGCTTCCCAATTTGGGGAGTGCAGCCTCCACAGCTTCTTCGGTTTGAGTCCCGCTTTTTCTCGTGTCTCTGCTCACATTGGCCCTCTTCAAATACTTTTTCCCAAACTCCTTTCTCACGTGTTTTATCGCATCTCGGTACGAACAATCAGCGAAACTCATGTAAAGTTCCAGACCGTCCACTGCACGACGCGCCTGACACAATCCATCTCTGATTGGCATAAACATATTACGCTTAGATTCGCAGAAATCCTGCATCCCCTTCAACACCGCCTTCAAATCTTCCAGAGCTTCTTGACTCTGCTTCATGCTTCTAGCCGCATCCATTATGTCGAGCTTCGCATACGTCTTTTGCACCGGTTCAGGTTTCTTCACAACGTCCAATTCGCCTTCCAACTCCTCACAAACACTTCGATTTAGATTATGTTGATACGCCATTTGATTCCCACGAGTAGCTAGGGAAATAAAAGTCCACCCCGCAGAGCCCCGCATGCGGGGGTAAGGTCTGCATACTCTAGGAGGCGACCTGGTATCCTAGAGAAACCGTTTGGAACACCACACCCTGGTGCCATGCAGTCTTCGGCACGGTTGCTCACGCCTTGACTTGGGGGTTTTTCCTTCGGGACCATCCCTGGACCATTGTCCGCGACTGCTTTTTGAGTTGTGTAACCGTATTCAGCAGAAACCCTTGGTACAGGGCCCCACTATCCGCAACCCGTATTAATTATAATACCTTAAATGTTGTTTTAAAATCCTAAAAATCAGTAAATATAATATACGTATATCAGTTACAGATTGTATTAATGAATACAATCTGTAGAACTTTAATGTTTATTAGTAGTGGCATTGTTTGCCAGACAAAAGATTGACTGAATAAAAAAACTTGAACATTTAAAAATTTGACAAATTTTTTATTCATAGCTTGTTCCAATATTTGTTTTAATTGTGCGGTTCAAATGAATGGTGGCTCTCTTGCCTTGAAATGAGAATCACATAGTTTACAATATATAACTTAAGATTAAGAGATATATGACCCAGATATTTAAGGCACCCGCTATTTAAGGCACCCGCTGCCATTCAATCCATATTTAATTAAGGCCTTTCAAAGTTTAAACCCCTCATTTGAAGGCGGGGAAAACCTCTAAGGAATTGTTCTAGAATCTACACAGTGGGCACAAAATTTGACGACGTCTTTACGACATCGTTACGAGATCTTTACGATGACTTTAAGACATCCTATGTCTATGTCGTTAAGATGTCTTTACGATGCCGAAAAGAAATCGTCAGATCGTACGACGTCTTTACGATATCGTAAAGACATCTTAAGGACATGGACATAGGATGTCGAAAGTTGTTGTAAAGATGTCGTAAAGACGTCGCCAAATTTTGTGCCCACTGGGTAGTACGAACCTCCTATATCTTTGGCTATAGTCCGGATACCTGGTTATACCTGATAAATTTGGGGAATTTCCTCCTTTTATGGTCTATTTCTATTATTGTAAGAAAACTCGATGAGTAGAATGAATGGCTGCGTAGGTGTGAGCCGAAAATGACGAAAATAGAATTTGCGTATTATTACAGTTAAAACTTTCAAATCTTTCAAAGAAAAATCTAGACAAGTTTTAAGACATTTTTTTTGTTATTATTTCACAGGATTTTAATGAATATTAGGAAAAATTGGAGTTAATTTAACAAATATTTAGAACTTTTATAAGTTTGGCAGAAACTCAAGAATATTTTATAAAGTTTCGGAAATCTTTTCTAGTTTTAAAATATTTTTAATCTCTCCAAAGTTCTAAAATTCATAAATATCTTTCAAAGTTATATTAATTTTTTCTAACATATGGGTTTCAGCCCGGGGCTACGTAACCGTAAAAAGGACATTTTAACAAAAGAGTTTAACTTTGATGAACAACGAAAAAATGTAACAGATATTTAAACCAAAAAAGATTTTACTTTTAACTCAAAAACAGCTGAATTCAACCAAAAAACATGAATTTTCAACAAGCGTTAAATGTTTAACTGAGAAAGATTTTTCGGTTGAGAAAGAAACAAAAATCAGCCAAACTGTTGAATTTTAAAGCAAAAAATTTAACTATTCCGCAGTTGAAAATCAAACTTTTGTTCAAAGTTTAAGAAACTTTAACTAATCCAGTTGAATATTCCTTCACTTTAGTTAAAAATTCATCTCTTTGGTTGAAAGTTTAACTATTTTATTCAAAATAGATATTTTATAATTGATAATTCAACTGCGTTGGTTAAAGCTCAACTTTAACTTTAGGTATACTTTTTTTTCTTCCATGACTGAAAAATCTTTATTTGTTCAAAATTCGTATTTCTGGTTTTCAAATTCCTTTTTTTTAAATGTTATTTCATATGTTGTGGTCAAAATATCAACTAGTGCACTTTTTTGTTGAGAACGCATCTTTTTAGCTTTAAAATTTAATTATTTTGTTAAAAATTTAATGATTGAGATGAAAATTCGAGAATTTTGGTAAGAAGTCATCTTTCATAGTAGAAAAGTAATTTTTCTTTGTTTGAAATAAATAAATTTGGAAATTTCAAATTTTTATCTGAAATATTGTTTTATTCTGTTTAATGAAAAATTGGTCAAGAAAAAATCAGGGAATTTTTAAAACAAAGTTTACACCCTGCAAAGTATGTATTATTTTGAATACAACAAAGTTTTCTTTAGTTTTAAGTCCCTTTTATCTTATTATTTCTGGATACCATAAATTATGTACAGCAAGAGGGGGGGGGGGTATTTTGATACGGTTCGTTACAGGGGGGGGGGTCTTGGAGAGAACCTGTAATCTGTTACGTAATTTAAGTATACGGCCGCGTAATATGGGAAAGGCAGTCTTTTAACTTTTCTCACATTTTTTAAGGAAAGCATCCTATCAGTTGTAGGTGGGCCAAACCATTTTGGAGGCCCGTAGAATTTTTTTCCTGGAAATATAATTTTCTATTTTTTCTCCTAAGACCTAAACGATTATGTTCATGTATGTAGAAAAATATTTTTTTTCCACATTTTCAAATATCAAATATTTGAGCAAACTAAAACCGTTTAAGTAATTTCAACTTGTACAAACATATAGGCGTATTTCGGCTGTGCGCGGTCAAAAAACAGTAAGCTCGATTTTTTTCAAAATTGAGTCAAGCACGTTATCATGTGTCATTTAACGTAAATAACACTTGCACACAGTAATATTTCATATATTAGTGTTTTTCATCGAAAATATTTTAAGATTAAACACCAAGTAAGTGCATTCTGAAACTGTAATGAGAAGTCAAAACACAGTAAGTGCAGTTTGTTTTGCAACATCAACGGAAGGTTGGAGAGAATAGTAGCGTCTTGTTATAAAACAACGTAAAGACCCTGCAGACTGATTTTAAGGTTAGTAATTAACATATGTCAACATTTCTTTGAACAGTTTTGTTGCTTTTACATCGAATTCAATGATGAATAAGTGCGGAAATATAATTGAATTTTTTTGCCATTTATTTAATATAAAATTGTATAAAACCGTTTATTTTACTATCAATAAAGATTTTGTTTTATGCATAGTTATTTGAATATTATTAACAAAATCACACAGAAGAAGTGAAATAAATTACACAGGACCACGAAATGGTGTTGGGAGTCTATTGGGATTCTAATAGGTGTACTTCATGTTTTTGGGGTCGCTGAACACGAATCCATTCGCAGAATTGAGCCAGCACGTCAGGATTTGCAGTGAAATTTTAAAAAATACCAATTGAGAAATTGGTATTGTAGGGTGTGAGGTTTTTGGGTTTGTAGGTACCCCTGTAGCACCCCTCTCACGATGGGGTGCTTGTTTCGCGTGAGTCCCCTGCCTCTCACGATGGGGTGCTTGTTTAGCGTGAGTCCTCTTGCCTCTCACAATGGGGTGCTTGTTCAGCGTGAGTCCCCTTGCCTCTCACGATGGGTTGCTTTTTTAACGTGAGTCCTCTTGCCTCTCACAATGGGGTGCTTGTTTAGCGTGAGTCCCCTTGCCTCTCACGATGGGGTGCTTGTTTAGTGTGAGTCCCCTTGCCTCTCACGATGGGTTGCTTTTTTAACGTGAGTCCCCTTTCCTCTCACGATGGTGTGCTTGTTTAGCATGACTCCCCTTGCCTCTCACGATGGGGTGCTTGTTTAGCGTGAGTCCCCTTGCCTCTCACGATGGTTTGTTTTTTTATCGTGAGTCCTCTTGCCTCTCACAATGGGGTGCTTGTTTAGCGTGAGTTCCCTTTCCTCTCACGATTGGGTGCTTGTTAAGCGTGAATCCCCTTGCCTCTCACGATGAGGTGCTTGTTTAGCGTGAGTCCCCTTGCCTCTCACGATGGGGTGCTTGTTTCGCGTGAGACCCCTTGCCTCTCACGATGGGGTGCTTGTTTAGCGTCAGTCCCCTTGCCTCTCACGATGGGGTGCTTGTTTAACGTGAGTCCCCTTGCCTCTCACGACATTCGTTCTTTATAACTCGCTCAATGCTTATCCTTTCTTTTCGAAATAACGTGTTTTTTCGTTTCAAATGATCTGCGAATGGGTCTTCGTTTATGTGGTATTTTAGTATCACGTTGTAGGCTCCAGCAGTAATCGGACATCATATTTTCATTCCAAATACCTTGGTATCTTTGTTCCATTATTTTGATATCCTGATGGAACCTTTCACCATGGACATTTTATTTAGAAACTCTTCGTCATTTATAAGAACCCTTATTTGAGGTCCATCCAAAACTCCCTCATCAATTTTTGCTTGAGATAGGTTTGGGAACTTGATGAAGAGATAGCTGAAAGCATCACTGTCACTCGATCTTATAGCTTTAATAAATTTCCTAATAAGCCCGAGTTTAATGTGCAAAGCTGGCAAAAGTATCTTCGTAGTGTTTACTAATGGATCATGTAATACATTCTTTGAACCTGGAGTCAAAGTTTGACGAGCTGTTCAAACTTTTTTTATTTAATGGTTAGCACGATCAAGACTATCCCATTCGCACAAAAAAACAAGGAAATTTAACAAATCCATTCTGTTGACCAAGTAGAATTGTTATGATCTTCAAGTCACCGCATTTTTGCCAGTTGTGTTCATCATATTTTAATTTAGTAAGCAACAGTTTAAGATCATTGTAGCTCTCTTCTAAACTTCTAGAATATGCTACCGGAAGAGATGCATACACATTCCCAGTGTGTAATAATACTGCTTTACTTTATGTGGATGAATCAAGAAACAGCCGCCAATCGTCAGGATTGTAATGGATGCAATTAAACTCAGAAATCAAACCTTTAATATCATTACAAAAAACTAATGAGCCTTCGTGGGAGAAATAATGCCTAAAAGGTTCATCTCTTTTTCTATAAAAAGATACCTTAGTATTTTTTGTAAGAACTCCTTTTTCTCTTAGCCTAGATGCGAGAAGCTCAGCGTTTTCTTTTGAGAGTCCTCAATCTCCTTACGAGATCATTTAGATCTGGTTGATTAAACATTTCAGTAGCTTCTTTATTTTCGTCATCGACTTCTTCGAAATTAGATTCACCATCTTCACTATTTGTTGACACCTGAGGTTCTGCAATTTCTTCATTCACTTCCATATATTCGTTTTCATTTATTCTTCTGCCAACTGAGGCTTCTAGAATGTTTTGTTGAATTGGCATTGTAACAGAAGCGACCGATGGATATGAAATATCAGATCTGTTTTTCGCATTAAATCCAAGTGTATAAACTAAGCAGAAATAACAGTCATCTATATGATTCGCAGGTTCTCGCCAAATCATAGGAGAACTAAATGGTTTCTTTGTTTTATCTCCCTTTTGCCATTTACTAAGAAATGTCGCACAATAAGCGCAAAAAGTATTTGGTATCCAAGTCATCAAAATCAACCATAGCATTTGGATAGCAAGAATTATATATTTGTTTATAATGATCTGTAAAAATCTTCCTGTTTCTTTTTAACACGAATTCTCCACAAAAAAGACGAAACACATCCGGATAGTTTGTGCACATTGTGATTTTTCTTCAAAAAGTACAATGTTATTTTAAACTTAGGCCCTTTATATCACTACTACCCACTCTCTACTGTCGGCAGTCGGCTCGTGGCAGGACAGTTGCACAGCAATCGTTCTATTTTTTTAATGTATGTTTGTCTTCTAGATTTCGAAGAAAATATTCGCAGTAAATGTACCTTTTACATTTCTGAGTATACAGGTTGGTGTGCCACACTTTTTCAACATTAATTCTTAAACTTTTTTGAAATTCAACATAGACTTATTTATATTTCACGATAAATTGAGCTTTTATTTACACCTGTGATTTCAAGTTACTTTTTCTACTAATTTTACAAATTAAGCAGAATTGTAACAACACATTCACTCTATTGATATAAAGGGCCTAAGTTTGAAATAACATTGTACTTTTTGAAGAAAAATCGCAATGTGCACAATCTATCCGGATGAGTTTTGTCTTGTTTGTGGAGAATTCGTGTTAAAAAGAAACAGAAAGATTTGTACAGGTCATTATAAACAAATATATAACTCGTACTATCCAAATGCTATGGCTGATTTTTATAAGACTTGGATACCGAATACTTTGTGCGCTTATTGTGCGACATTTCTTAGTAAATGGCAAAAGGGAGATGAAACAAAGAAACGCTTTAGTTTTCCTATGATTTGGCGAGAACCTGCGAATCATATAGATGACTGTTATTTCTGTTTAGTTTATACACGTGGATTTAATGCGAAAAACAGATCTGATATTTCATATCCATCGGTCGCTTCTGTTACAATGCCAATTCAAAAAAACATTCTAGAAGCCTCAGTTGGCAGAAGAATAAAGGAAAACGAATCCATGGAAGTGAATGAAGAAATTGCAGAACCTCAGGTGTCAACAAATAGTGAAGATGGTGAATCTAATCTCGAAGAAGTCGATGGCGAAAATAAAGAAGCTACTGAAATGTTTAACCAACCAGAACTAAATGATCTCGTAAGAGATTTAGGACACTCAGAAGAAAACGCTGAGCTTCTCGCATCTCGGCTAAGAGAAAAAGGAGTTCTTACAAAAAATACGAAGGTATCTTTTTATAGAAAAAGAGATGAACCTTTTAGGCATTATTTCTCCCACGAAGGCTCATTAGTTTTTTGTAATGATATTAAAGGTTCGATTTCTGAGTTTCATTGCATCAATTACAATCCTGATGATTGGCGGCTGTTTCTTGATTCATCCACACCAAATTTTAAAACAGTATTATTGCACAATGGGAATGTGTATGCGTCTCTTCCGGTAGCATATTCTAAAAGTTTAGAAGAGAGCTACAATGATCTTAAACTGTTGCTTACTAAATTAAAATATGATGAACACCTGGCAAATATGCGGTTACTAAAGATCATAACAATTCTACTTGGTCAACAAAATTGATTTGTTAAATTTCCTTGTTTTTTGTGAGAATGGGATAGTCGTGATCGTGCTAACTATTACATAAAAAAAATTTAGACAGTTCGTCAAACTTTGACTCCAGGTTCAAACAATGTATTACATGATCCATTAGTAAATACTACAAAGATACTTTTACCTAGGGTGACCAGGCGTCCTTCTTTTGAAGGACATGTCCTCCTTTTTCGATGATTGTCCTTCCATCCTTCTTTTTTGTCTGATGTCCTTCTTTTTCAAGATTTTAGGTATATTTCGCGTTTTTTATTGCATGGATCTAAATTTTGTTCACAATTTCTAAGGAAATTGACGTTTGACGTTTGACCAATGACGAAATCACTTGGAGTTGCCTCATTGGTCACGACGTTTACGGAACGTCGAATGATGTTGAATACTTTCACAGAAAAAACAGCATAAAGTTTACATCGTTGATTTGAATTATTGATATTATTAAATTTGAACTACAGTTGCAAGATTTGCTGCAACAGAACTTCTTAAATTCTCAAAAATTTAAATTCGGGTTATATAATGGAGAATATGACAGAATTTAGGAGAATTTAAAAGAATTTTAGAGAATTCAAGAATTTGTGATTTTTAACAATATTTTTATTGTTTACGTTATTTGCATAGTTACATATAAGTTATTTACTTACATAAATATATTTATAAAGAAAGAAAAATACATAGAAGAAGTTTTACTATTAAAATCGTAAAAGTTTGTGTTGCAAACTATCTAAATTTGAATTTACCGCCAATTTATTTAGAATTGAGTTGAAATTTGAGGTTATGTTGACTTTAGATCGTTCTCATAAATTCTCAAAAAAATTATCCGCCGGTTATATTCTCGGTAATATTCTCATTCTCGTTACCGTTCTCAAAGTAATATAACCGACTCAGAACTCTAAGTGCGAAGAACATGAAAGTATGTATGAAATCGGTCTGGAAATCAGGACACCAGATTTGAGAAAACATTGTACTTATTACATTTCCATTTTGAATGAAAATATATTTTTCATCATATTTTTCAATCATAGCTCGGGCAACTAACTCCACACTCGTGAAATCGTTGCCTTTCGACCCTTGTCACGCAATATACTATTCCGTGACTGAGAATAAAGAACTTGACATCAGTCGAAAAGTCGCCATATTCACTATGATCTTAACCGTAGTTCACAAAATTGGATCATGGTTCACAAGTTGTGAGGTAGGAATTTCCGTCCTGACATTTTATTCATGAAACCATTTTTTAAATTAAAATTTGAAATGTACTTTTACATTAGGATTGATTTTCAATTATTAATATATAAACTTAATTTTATGCTGAAATAAATTAAAGATCTAACTTATGTATCACATTAGAAAACTTGTTAATGCTTCAACCTCAAAATTAATCCGATTCCTATTTTTCATTTTGTTCGAAAATAAACGATGGTTCTTGTATCAATTTTTGCCTCTCACAATGCATTGTGAGAGGCAAGAGGTCTCACGTTTAAAAAAGGAACCCATCGTGAGAGGCAAGGGGAATCACGTTAAAAAGCAACCCATCGTGAGAGGCAAGGGGACTCACGCTAAACAAGC
>CAKNYM010048576.1:63924-81750 GCA_932195095.1 Andricus curvator
AAAAAGCAACCCATCGTGAGAGGCAAGGGGACTCACGCTAAACAAGCTCTCCATCGTGAGAGAAAAGGGGACTCACGTTAAAAAAGCAACCCATCGTGAGAGGCAAGTCGACTCACGCTAAACAAGCACCCCATCGTGAGAGGCAAGGGGACTGACGCTAAACAAGCACCACATCGTGAGAGGCAAGGGGACTCACGCTAAACAAGCACCCCATCGTGAGAGGCAAGGGGACTCACGCTAAACAAGCACCCCATTGTGAGAGGCAAGAGGATTCACGCTAAACAAGCACCTCATCGTGAGAGACAAGGGGACTCACGCTAAACAAGAACCCCATCGTGAGAGGAAAGGGGACTCACGTTAAAAAAGCAACAAACCCAAAAACCTCACACCCTACAATACCAATTTCTCAATTGGTATTTTTTTAAATTTTACTGCAAATTCTGACGTGCTGGCTCAATTCTGCGAATGGATTCGTGTTCAGCGACCCCCAAAACATAAAGTACACCTATTAGAATCCCAGTAGACTCCAAAAACCATTTTGTGGTCCTGTGTTATTTTTTATTCTAGTAAATATAAGTAAGAAGTTCATTAAATCATTATATAATTATTTAAAACTTTATACATAACGTAATTACTGGCCCAGGTGAATAAATTGTGTTTTATGGCGCTTAATTTATTTTCCCCAATGCCCGCGCCGGAACTTGCGACTTACACGTCCTTTCAGAAGAAGTTGATCCTTATGGTGGACTCCCATGGCAGCTGAAATTAGTGGATGAAAGCAAAAACTCATGAGAGTGAAAGAGATGGATAGATCTATTTGTCTCTTTTACTCTCATGAGTTTCTGCTTTTATCCACTGCTTTCATCTGCCATGGGAGTCCACCATTACTCGATTGGTGACGTCATGTGAAGTAATGTGGCATTTAGTACTCTAGAGAACTAAGTAATGCCATGCGCATCCCCAATCTACCCCTTCTTCCTGAAACTGCGTATCGCAACTTAGATTCTTCTGAACGAACGTGTTCGCTCGTTCCGGCGCGGTGATTGCGGAAAGCATCGTGTGTAACGAGCGGGATTCGGGATACACGGTCGCGTAGCAAACTTCATGCTCGCTGGTACTCGACGCTGTATCCCGCTTATTGTTGTACAATCTACTATTAAAAGCTCATTCTTCACGTAAAACCTGCTTAGCATAGATGCTGCAAAACAAAGTAAGCACCATTTTAAATTTCTAACGTGTGTTAGAGATTTAAAAAGACGCTTTAAAAAGTGTTTTTTTAATGTAAATTTGACTACTTTTTGATTTTTGCTAGCATAAAAAAGAACTTCACTAAACATGCTAACAGTATGTTAAAAGTTAATTTCTAAATATGCAATAGTTTTGTACGGCAAATTATAAACGCGTTTATCTTTATGGGAAATTTATTGTTTGGCGCTCACTGCTTTTTGACCGCGCACAGCCGAATTCCAGAAAACAAATTATTACTTACAAATATTAAAACATTTCAAAAATTTGGTGAAATAAAATGTTTTTCGACACTTTCCAGGTAATTTATGTACTTAAAGAAATAGGTATTATTGAAATAATTTTATTGTTATCATTCATTTAAAAATTCATAATATCTGGAAAACACATTTATTTCACGACATACCCGCGAAATCGAATATTTAAAGAATTGTATTGTTTAAACAATAGAAAATTAGTAAACTATATAACTGGGTAGGTATTTTTAAATTACGAATTAATGATCATTTATGAGAAAACAAATTTTAACTGACTCGAATTTTTTTCAATATTTTGTAAAATTCTGTAAAATAATGACAATTTCTTTGAAATTGTCTAGATTCCTTTTTAGAAATATCTGAAATCTTCTAAAATCGTTGTGATTTTTCGTAAATTCATGGATTTAATTTTATAAGGTCAGAAATCACGGCTGTGGTACGGAAACTCCATGACTAGGGCTAGATTTAAGGTTTATAAATTTCAAGGACTTATTCTGTTCGTTTCTTTTATTTTTTTGTAACGATTTCGACTCGTCGAGACAGCGTGGGACATCGAGGAACTTCTTTCGACTTCGAGACTCAAATGGGACTCCACTCGAGACTCTTAGAACGTCTAGATTCCATCGACACACGTTTCAAGCCGTTTGAATTCTCCCGCCTTTTCTATCTACTATCGTCTGCCAGACTCAAAGGAGCTGTGGATCCTCATCTACAAGGATCATGTTAGGATGCCGGCCAGATTGGGAGTAACGCTGCAAGTTACGAAAAATCAGGAACGACTCATCTACCTGGCGTAGAACCTTTTTGGAAACTTCACGATGAGAATTTTCTTCGTCAATTCCCAACATGACTAAGGAATCTCAATGCGCAATGCCCTCTTTACGTCGGCTGATACCAATTGGTACCGAACCAGATCCTGCTCTGATCAGCCAGGGTAATTTCGGGCTCCAGGAGGTGATCAAATGGGTGAATTGGAGAGAAAGGACGAAGAAATAACAACACTGGATCAATTCTGGCGATAATGGAAGGAAGGAAGGATGAAAACCAAAAATAACAGGGTACCGAGCTCCACTTATTCATATGGCCCTGGAATGTAAACCCAGCACCCCGTCAACGCATCGGCCTTACCATCAATAGGAACGCCGGAAAGAAGGAGGAATAGGAACGCCGAGATCGAGTCCAGTACCGTCGCCGCTACGCTCGTTCTTCTCTGCCGACCGCAGACGTGTTGAGTCACCTAGTATTTTTCTAACGTTTTCTCGTGTTCGTTAAGCATCCATGGTCGAGTATTTTACCAAAAACATAGTCGAGACACACTCAACAACTCCTCATCACCAAGGAAGTTCGCCCACATCGTTCCAGAACTCTACGGGTAAGGCCAACTCTTGTTTGATAAGTAAGAGAGACTACGCTCGACACGTGGCCACAGTGGGTCAAATTCATTAACTTCGATAATTTTCATTACTCTTGAGAAAATGGTGTCACACGTAGTCGAGGCGGCGTACCTTTAACTGGGCCTTCCTTGTGACCAGTAAACTGAGTCCCCAGTCGAGTGTTGCCACATAAATTATGACCCCTGAACTGTGACCCCGTTGAGTATTTCGAATAATTTTCATATGATCACGTAATGGAGTCCCAAGTTGAGTTGTGTCCCGAAACCCAATTCTTTTAATCATGAGTGAGCCCCTTTTCATGTGTTAACTTGAAATTGTGCAATTTTTCGGAACTGAGTCCCCAGTCGAGTTTTGCTCCAAATGTACGTTAACGACATAAATATGTGCCCCAATTTTATAGTGTCAAAAACTCATTGAGATTTATGGAAACATTGCGCGTCGAGAATTTTGGTTGAATTTTGATTATGTTATTTACTGAATTTCAAATGTGCTATTGATTGAATTTTGAATGTGTTATTTACTGAATTTCAAATGTGCTATTGATTGAATTTTGAATATGTTATTTACTGAATTTCAAGTGTGATATTGATTGAATTTTAAATATGTTATTTACCGAATTTCAAGCGTGCTATTGATCAAATTTTGAATATGCTATTTACCGAATTTAGAGAGTGCTATTGATCAAATTTTGAATGTGCTATGAATAACCTTTGTCGAGGTCATTAACTTTTTTGAGACAATTAAGCCGCGTGATGGGTAATTATTAGATTGAATTTAGAGTCAGTAGAGTTAAACAACCTAGGCGTAATTTCTTCAGAGACTGAAAATATTAAGGTTTAAAATTTCATGAAGGGAATTATTAAAATCATGGTTGAGATTCAGTGGTCTGGGTTACGTGATATTTTGTAATAATGTTGAGTTTAGCTAGAGATTTGAGTTTGACTATTACTAATTGAATAAATTAGGCTGTGACCAGTCATGGATCACTACTAGTTTAGTGAGGTTAGGCTATAGTCAGTTTTGAGGTTAGGTTTCACCGATGACTAGACTTCTGGAATCAACATGGTGGATAATTTTCTTTAATCGAATTTCGTTAAAGAATTTTTTGTTCTAATCGTCACGGAATATTTGTGAATAATTATTTTTGAGTTTTGCTGAAGCAATTAAATTGAATTTTTCTGAGGATTTGCCTAGCTCGATTCTAGGATAGAATTTAGAGTTTTTAAGTTTTTGTTTGTAATTGCCTAGCATGGAGTTCCGGGCAGGGAAGTCTAAATTTTTTCAGTTAGTTTAGTTTTCGAGAATTAGGTTTAGACTTAAGATATTGTTATAAATAAGTCGAGATTAATATTATTAGAGTTATGGTTAATCTTAAGATTATAAATTATTGCAGTATGTCGAGACCTTAAATACGACCAATTGTTAAGCCAAGCTCCTCATCACGCAAAATTTTTAATGAACACTCGCTTAATAAATCATAAGTTATATTTCTTATAAATGTCGAGTTGTTGTTTTGCTGACTTTTGAAACCTCTTCACTTGCGAAACACGCCCAACTACCGAGTCTGAGCTGACCGTGCGAGAAGCCGGTACACTGCGTTCTTTGAGTTGAGTTTAGTCTCTCATTTTCTCTGAGATTTCTGGACTTTTATTTAAATAATTTTGAGGTTTGGATTTTGAAAATTTAAATGGTCTCCAACAGGCCTGGCGCTCAAAAAAATTAATAGAGATAGAGAGTATAGCTCATTAGATAGAGTTTCGATTTTTATAAGAGTTTCAGGAAGCAGTGCCGAAGGTATGAGGCAATTTTTATTATTTAACCATAATTAAATTGCAACATTACAACTGATAATACTCATTTCCTTTGTTATAATGTTTTGGTTTCAAAAACCATTCTTTACATTTAAATGATGCAAAGATAATGTAGAAAAAAATTTATTTTTCATTTATTGTAAAAACAATGTTTTTGACACATATTACAGATCTTGAATTTTTCTCAATTTCATTATACACATAAATGTTACATTTTTCTACACCTTGATGTAAAATAACTTGGTAAATTAAATTTTGTAGAAAATTCGAATCAAATTCAAATAAACGAATTTAATTCTACCTTCATCCAGAAATACCTCAAACATGTATTTTGTACTTATCTTTAATATTAAAAAAATATTGAAATCACATTGTTGGATAAAGTCACATTTTAATAATGAGAAAAATAATTTGCTACTTTTAAACAATTGTATGTTGATTTAGAAAAATCTAGTCATTTATATTGAATTTGCTGGAATTTTCTCGCTTTGATAAGAGCTACTTCTGTTAATCATATACGACGTTTTCAAATTATAATATAAGAATTTTTTTTTAAATCTATCAAAAAATGTATCGTGTAACTTTCCTGGAAAATGAACCGCGTTTTTTTTATGGTAATTAGTTTAATTTAATTTAACAGTAATTGAGAAAATTCGATAAGAAAGTAAATAAATATTGAAGTTTACCCCCCCCCCCCCCGCCACACACACACACACACAAACATACAGTAATCTACCTAGGGCCTAGGCATGTCCGTATCTAGTGGGTGGGGGCATCGTGGGACAATGCCCTACCTTAAAATACCAATGCCCTAAGTAGTTAAGCTAGGCCGGTTCGGGGGCAGCTACGTAGTTCCAGCTGCCACCGACAGATGGCACCACTGGTCAGTTGTCAAAGTCGGCAATTGAACTGTCGGTAAGGTAGATTCCTGACGCAGATTTCCGACTCGGCCAATAAGGATGGTCCCTGTTTTATCGACCGAACCCACAAGTAACTTTTTAAAGGGGGCGCATGTGGGATCAGGGATTCTCCAAGTTCTGGAACTTTCTAGAATTTTGCTTTTCTAGGAGTTTCGATCAAAGTGGATCTATTGCCTTTCAGATTCTTACTCGTTAACCCTTCTGTATCACCTCAGTCGTTAAACAGTGACCGAAATTTCTAGAAAGCTGGAACGAATTTATGGTTCGCTTAACGAGGTGGATCCCTGCAATACCAACCAAGAATCAAATTCTGCGGATTCCCCAGTTTCCGGAAAATAATCGAACCTTCTGGAAATTTTGACGTGATCTCTGACGATTTTCTATACATCGAAGTTTCTGGAAGGCTTGAATATAAGCTCTTGCTTTTGAGGTTTTCAATATCAAAAGATGAATCGATATATTCTCAACTTGCACCTATAATTGGTATATATTTGAAATTCAACGTCTCGAGCCTTCCAGAAGATTCTTTGCAGACGTGGTGATCTCTTAACGATTTTCTATACAAACAACGAATTTTCGAGAAGGCTCGAGACGTAAAGACAGAAGCATGGATACAGGATATGAGTTCTAGTGATTATGCTAGGAAAGATCCATTGGTGGCTTCTAGACGGTTCGATACACTAGCTGCCAACGGCGTTGGAAAATACATGCTTATATTGTGGAAAGATCGTTCGAAATTTCCACAAGGTTCGTTGCACGCGGAGCTTTACCTGCATCAAGTTGCTAGAACCACCTATATTGGATGTGTAATCTTTAGCAAAATTCGAGAACGAACGATCGAGGCTTGTCGATATTTCGATGCATGAATTCTCAAAAGCAATAACCCCTTCTAGAAAGTTCGACCGTTCTTTCTCGCATGTAGGTAAAGATATATAATGCCGCGCAGCTGAGTTATTCAACATTTAGCGGTGTGCTTCACCGGAGTGAACTTCTACGACACATGCGGATGCGTACTACCGTTCAGTTGTAAATAGGGCTGCGTAGTTGAATTATATGGCACATATAGCTGTGCAGTACACTTTTACGACACTTGTGGATGTGCAGTAGACTTCTATGATACACATGGATTCGCAGTACAGTTTGGTGGTATATATGACTACACAGTAGAGTCCTGCCACATATACTGCTGCGCAGTACACTTCTAGGACACTTATTGGTGCGCAGTAAGCCTCTATGATACAAATGGATGCGCAGTACAGTTTGGTGGTATATATGACTGCGGAGTAGCGTCCTGCCACATATACCGCTGCGCAATACACTTCTAGGACACTCATGGATGCGCAGTAGACTACTATGATACAAATGGATGCGCAGTACATTTTGGCGGTATATATGGCTACGCAGTAGAGTTTTGGGATACATGACACTGCGCAATACATTTCTAGAACACTTACGGATGCGCAGTAGACTTCTGTGGTACACATGGATGCGCAGTACAGTTTAGTGATATATATATATATATATATACATACATATACATATGGTAATATATATGGTAAATATATATAAATAATGGGAATGTACTTAATTTCGTTTTCGATTCCTTTGGAATAGAACCGAAGGGCCTATGACAAAGCCACCGAACGCGTCCTCGGGTTGCGGATAGAGGGTCCCTGTACCAAGGGCTTCTGCTGAATATGGTTACAATAATTAATAAGCAGTCGCGGACAATTGTCCAGGGATGGTCCCGAAGGAATAACTCCTAAGCGAAGGCGTAACAACCGTACCGAAAGCTGAATGGCACCTGGGTTAGGTGTCTCAAACGGTAAATCTGTTATACCGAACGACCTCTCAGAGTAACAGCCTTATCCTTGCACGCGGGGCTCTACAAGGATGGACTAGCCCTTTCCCTAGCTGCTCGCGGGAACAACAATGAAACCCCCAAAACACCAAAATGTTGTAGATGCGGTTCAAGACAATCGAACACGCAGAGCACCCGACAATGGGTCGGCAAACAATGCCGATCAGCCTACAATTCGGGATGCTGAAAATAATTTAGATGGAAACACGACGACAAACCGGCGAAACGCCCACATTCAGTGGACGGATCAACTCAAGGATGACTTGTTAGACTGCTACGATGCCAGCATTATCCCTGTTCACCGAGGGTTTATGGCGCGTATGCACACTCTGTCGTGTCAGAAACACCCAGAGCTTCAGCACGTTTCGCATCAGTCTTTGCGAAATCAAGCCGACAACCTCCGGAAAAATGGATATGTACGCGAAGCGCTTCCCCAACCGCTGCTTGATCAAGCTGCAGACGAAGATGAGGAAGCGACATTAAGACCAACCGCAGAAACCAGGCACCTTCTGAGAGATGATCGCAATTTCAGTACAAGGAGGAACATTAACATGCAAGTTCCTCCTAAGCCCCAAGATCTGGTTGAAATGGATGCCATCCTTCGTGGAGATATCTCGCACGAGTCCGACCTCTGGACCATCAATTGCTCAGTTTATGGTGCTGCGAGAGCTTTCGCTGATTCAAACCGAAGGCTGAAACCGACGATGGATCAAAAGACCAAAAGACGCTTGCATGAACTGAACAAGAAGATTGGATGGGCAAGACAGAATGCGTCCCGTGTTCAATGTGTGATTGACTGCATAACATCTGGTAGACCATTTACGGAAAGGGTTCGAAAGTTCGCCCAAGAATCAAGGATCTTGAATCACACACTAAACAAGTCAAAGCTGCTGACAATCAAGCAGCATATTGTTGACAAAATACGGCTGTTATCTGACGCAAGGAGGAGAATACAGAAGAGGGAGAGATGGATCAGGGAGAATCAACAGTTTCTCGCTGACCCATCACGCCTCTTCAGCGATCTACCTGTTTTTGTAAAAATCCACCCAAGCCCAAGGAGGTAGAGACTTTTTGGAGAGAGGTGTACAAGATCCCGAAAACACTAGAGTTGAAAGAAGATACTGACAATATCATCCGCTTCAAAGAGTTTTGCGACAACCTCATAAAATCTGAGGAAAAATGTCCATCAATCACTGCCGAAGAGGTGAAAAAAGCACTCAGAGGCACGAAGAACTTTTCCGCTGCTGGACCAGATTGTATCAAGAACTTTTGGTAGAAGAAGTTTACTTTTACACACCAACATTTGGCCCGCATATTCACCTCATATTTAAAGTCGGAGACGCCCATTCCGCAGTGGCTGGTGTTAGGACGCACTATACTCCTTCCAAAAAAAGGCAACTTCTCCAACCCAGAGAATTACAGGCCAATAACTTGTTTGAACACGCTGTATAAGATCTTTACAGCTGTCCTCAACAACAGGATTGTTCGACGAATTGAGCCTGTATGGCGAGATATGTACGAACAACGTGGCTCGAAAAAAGGTGTAGCAGGCTGTCGAGAGAATCTGCTGATTGACAGGTGTGTCTGTAAAGACGCTGCAGCTCATCAGCGCGTCCTGTCAATGGCCTGGATCGACTACCGGAAAGCTTTCGATTCAACCTCTCATAGACTTATCATCTGTCTGTTGGAAAGCTTGAAGGTACATCCACACATAGTGAGATGCATAGAGAGATTGATGCCTCTTTGGAAAACTAGATTTACTATCTCATCTAGAAATTATCGTGTGACAACGAACAACGGCACCTTCCAGAGGGGCGTTTTTAAAGGTGATACCATGAGCTATTTGCTTTTTTGCATCACACTTCTGCCTCTATCTCTCGCACTACGAAATTCTCCTGGTCACCTCTGTGGCGACACTAATCAGCGCGAGCATAAGTTCACTCATGTATTTTATATGGATGACCTGAAGATCTATGCCTCTGGTAAAAGCAAACTTCAAACTGCTATAAATATTGTCAGGAACTACACAGGAGAGATTGGGATGGACTTTGGCTTGGACAAGTGTGCCAAAATTCATCTGAAGAAAGGAAAGATTACTGGCGTTCCCAAGGACCCTTGAGCTTGTGGATATAAGTGTAATCAGACATCTTAATACTGGAGAGACCTATACATACCTGGGGGCGTGCCTCAAAACCGCATTCAGGACGTAACATCAGTGAAGGAGTCTCTCCGAAGCAGATACAAGCATCTTCTTCGACAGATTTGGTCTTCCAATCTTTCGGTATTGAACAAGGTATCTGCGACTAACATGCTTGCCGTCCCGGTTCTACTCTACTCGTTTGGGGTAGTTCAATGGACGAAGAATGAGCTTAAGCCCCTTGATGTCATTACATGTAAGATCGTGCATATGCATAAAAGCTTGCATATCAATTCGTCAGTTCCGCGATTATATATTTCACGCCGTCAAGGCGGACGCGGACTTCTGAATCTCCAGTATCTTCATAACCGGATTGTTCTAAGTACAGCTTACATCGTTGCGAATGGCAGAGATCCTCGCCTAAAGATGGTCAGGAACCACGAGGTGATTGGCGAAGGAGCGTTCCTTTACAAAGCCGCGGAGCAAGCGGCCGAGACCTTTGGCCTGAATTTTAACATCAGAAGTGAGGAAAGTGCATTACTTCATCTAGATGCTTCACTTCTAAGAACCAAAGTGAAGAAAGCAGAGGTTGAAAATTTTCACCAAGAGCTACTCGACAAGAAAATGCACGGAAACTTCCACAGAAATGTAGAAAAACAGTCCTTGTCGAAGGAGCAAACTTTTGCTTTCCTCAAATCATCAGGGCTTAATTCAGGTACAGAGGGTTTTATTTTCGCATGCCAGGACGGTATAATTTCCACCTTAGCATACCGTGAGCGCATTTTATGTCAAGAAGTTCCCAGTGATAGGTGCAGAGCGTGTCATGCACACGTTGAGTACCTAGAACACATACTATCAGGGTGTCAGACCCACGCGGGAACGACGTATATCTACATACATAATGCGGCCCTAAGAGTGCTCTATTACCATGTTTGTCGCTCTTACGGTGTTGGCCGCGACCCTGCCCTGCCGAACGCTCCAAGGGAGATAGAGTCGATTGTCCGAAACGAGAAGTGCTAAATTTTCTGGAACTACGATTTTCGGGCAGCAGTCTCCGTTGCGCACTCGAGGCCTGACATTGTTCTCCAAGACTTCGAGAAGCGAACTATATTCGTGATCGAATTCTCGGCTCCGTCCGAATACAATATCACTGCAAAGGGGAAAGAAAAAGAGGAGAGGTATCAAGACCTTAAAAGAGAGCTACAACGACTGTACCCAAAATATTCGGTACAAGTAATTTCTCCTTGTGATAGGTGCTCTGGGAGGTGCGAAACTATCACTGGTTCGTAACCTTAAAGCCATACCCGCGTGCCAAAAATATGCCAAGGCACTTGCGAGATGGATGCAGAAAGCTGTCATCCTTGGGTCGCTTCGTGTCCTCAAGACACACGAGGGTTTCGCTGGCCTGTCGTTGTGATTTCGTCGTTGCCTATTACCACCCATCTCACGGTTGTGAGACGTGGCCGTAGGTGTGATTTACCGCGGTGCTACTGGGGGCTATTGACATTTTTTGGATGGCAGTTGCTCTTAGTGGAACCCTGCGGTGGTTGTTCAACTTTTTTTAAAATTATATATGTATATATATATATATATAGTTAAAAGTTTGTCATAAGGACAACCGCAGGATTTCGCCGGGAGCGGGTGCTAATCTGAAAAATTGCACCCGCTCCCAGCGAAATCGCGGTATAATTTCAGCTGTAACCACGTCTCACGACCGTGAGATAGGTGGTTACAGTCTGCGACGAACTCAATACGATGGTCCGGCAAAAGTCTCGTGCACCCTGAGGACACGGAGCGACCCAAGGACGACCGCCTTCTGCATTTTCCCCGCAAGTGTCTCAGCATTTTTTTGACACGCAGGGATGCTTTTCAGGCTATTAACCAGTGAAACCTTGGCACTTCCTAGAGCGCCGATGATCAAGACGATTAGCTTAACAGAATATTCCGGGTATAACCGTCGCAACTCCCTTATAAGATCTTTATACCTCTCTTTCTTTTCTTTCTCCTTGGCTCTGACGTTTTTGTCAGCTGGTGCCGAAAATGCGATAACGAGCATGGTTCATTTCTCGAAGTCAAGGAGAACTATGTCAGGCCTCGAGTGCGCAACAGAAACAATTGTCGAGAATATGAAGTTCCAGTATATGCGGCACTTCTCATTTTCGACAATTGACTCTATTTCTCTAGGAGCGTTTAGCGGAGAGGTATTTGGGCTAATGCCATAAGAGTGACAGAGATGGTAATAAAGCACTCTTAGGGCCGCATTGTGCCTTTGGATGTAGGTCGTTCCCGCATGAGTTGGACAACTAGATAGTATGTGTCCTAGATGCTCGGGGTGTGCATGACACGCTCTGCAACTATCATCGGGAATGTCTTGGCTCAAAATGTGGCGACGGTATGCTAGAGTGGAAATGACACCGTCTTGACATGCCAAAATGAAGCCCTCCGTGCCCGACTTCAATCCGGGTGATCTAAGGAAAGCAAACGTTAGCTCATACGACATCGACTGATCTTCCACATTTCTGTGGAAGATGCCGTGCATCCTCTTGTCGAGGAGCTGTTCGTGGAAGTTTTTCTCCTGTGCTTTCTTAATCCGGGCCTTCAGGAGTGAGTATTCAAGATGGATAAGATTTGATGCATTTTGCTCACCCCTAATATTGAAGTCAAGGCCGAGTGTTTCAGCAGCCTCCTCCGCTGCTTTGTACAGAAACGCCCCTTTTCCCACTTCTTCGTGTTTCCTGACCATTTTAAGAAGAGGGTCTTGTCCATTTGCAACTATATGTGCTGTACCCAGAATGAGTCTGTTGTGAAGACATTCAAGATTCAGTACTCTGCGACCACCTAGGCGGCGTGAGATGTAAAGTCGCGGAACAGAAGACTTAAGGTGCATGCTCTTGTTCATGTGCAAAACCTTTCGCGTCCCGATATCAAGGGATCTGAGCTCGTCCTTCGTCCATGGAACCACTCCAAATGAATAGAGTACTACCGGGACGGCAAGCATGTTCGTTGCAGATACTTTGTTTCTCGCCGACAGTTCGGAAGACCAAATGTGCCGGATGAGACGTTTGTATCTGCATCGGAGAGTATCCTTTATAGATGTCGCGTCCTGAATGCGGCTCTGTGGCACGCCCAGGTATGTATAGGTCTCTCCAGCGCAAAGGTGTCGTATAGCGCTTCTGACAACGAGCTCAGGATCTTCGGGGATGCCATTAAGTTTTCCTTTCTTCAAATTAACCTTGGCGCATTTCTCTAACCCGAATTCCATTCCAATCTCTTGAGTGTACTCTTTGACAATTTTCAGAGCTAGATGTAGTTTCTCTTGATTCCTAGCATAGATCTTAAGATCATCCATGTAAAATACATGAGTGACCTTATGCTTTCGGTTTCCAGGTTTTCCGCAGAGATACCCTTCGGAATGGCGAAGTGCGAGAGATAGTGGCAATAATGTGAGGCAAAAGAGGAGAGGGCTCATGGTGTCGCCCTGAAATACACCTCTCTGAAAGGTGATACTGTTAGTGATCACACGATGTTTTCCAGATGAGATAGTAAATCTGGTTTTCCAAAGCGGCATTAATGTCTCTATGCACCTCACGATGTGTGGATGAACCTTTAGGCTTTCCAACAGACAGATGATAAGTCTATGGGAGGTTGAATTGAAAGCTTTCCGGTAATCAATCCAGGCCATCGATAGAAATCGCTGATAGTATGCTGCGTCTTTACAGACACATCTATCGATGAGCAAGTTCTCCCGACATCCCGCTACGCCTTTCTTTGAGTCACGTTGTTCATACATCTCTCGCCATACAGGTCCAATTGTCCGAACAATCCGATCATTTAGGATAGCTGTGAAGATCTTATACAGTGTGTTCAGACAAGTTATTGGCCTGTAATTCTTAGGGTCAGCTAAGTTGCCCGTCTTCGGCAGGAGCACTGTGCGCCCTTCCACCAACCACCCGGGAATAGGCTCTTCCGACTTTAGATATGAGGTAAAAATTCGGGCCAGATGCTGGTGGGTTGAAGGAAACTTCTTCCACCAGAAGGTCTTGATGCCATCTGGTCCCGGAGCGGAATAGAGATGGGTCAGACGAAAACTGTTGATTTTCTCTGACCCACCTCTCTCTCCGCTCTAGACTTCTCCTACCGTCAGATAGTACTCGTATTCTGTCAGCAATATGCTGACTGATGGTCAGTAGCTTTGACTTGTTGATTGTGTGATGACGGATCCGCAGTTCGCGCGTGAACTGTCGAACCTTGGCAGCGAAAGTCCTGCCAGATGTTATGTAGTCAATCACACACTGAATGCGGGACGCGTACTGTCTTGCCCAGCCTATCTTTGTGCTAAGTTGATGCATTCGTCTTTTGGTCTTATGATCAAGCGTTGGTTTTGTTTTACGGTTTGCATCTGCCAAAGTTCTCGCTGCATTGTACACACCACAATTGATAGTCCAGAGGTCGGATTCTTCGGAAAAATCTCCACGAAGCTCATCATCCAGTTCAGTCAGATCTTTGGGCTTGGGAGAAACCTGAATGTTGATGTTTCTCCGGGTCTTGAAGCACCGTTCTCCCTCTATTGGATGCCTGTTCGAGGCTGGTCTCAGTGTCGCCTCTCTTTCTCTGTTGCCGGCTTGTTCTGGCTGCGTTTGTGTAGGCGCTCCGCTTATGTAACCCCTTTTCCGGAGGTCCTCGGCACGGTTTCGCAGCCGTTTTTGCGAAAAATCCGAGAGCTCTGGGTGTTTCTCGCACCACAGAGCATGCAGTCGCGCCATGTAACCTTTTCGTTCAGGGGCCATACTGGTATCATAGCACTCCAGCAGGTCGTCCCTGAGTCGATCCGTCCACTCAAAAGTAACGAGATTCCGCCGGTCAATCGCATTGACTCCGTCTTGATTGGCTCCCCCAACTCTAGGGTAGTCTGCATTGTTGTCCGACCCATTGTCGGGAGCCCTGCGCGTTCGATTGTTTTGAACCGCACTTCCTACAACTATGTTTGGTGTTGTCATTGTTGTTCCCACGAGCAGCTAGGGAAAAAGGTTAGTCCATCCTTGTAGAGCCCTGCGTGCAAGGATAAGGCTGATACTCTGAGAGGTCGCCCGGTATCCCAGAGTCTCCGTTTGAGACACCACACCCAGGTGCCATTCAGCTTTCGGCACGGTTGTTACGCCTCCGCTTGGGGGTTATTCCTTCGGGACCATCCCTGGACAATTGTCCGCGACTGCTTATTAATTATTGTAACCATATTCAGCAGAAACCCTTGGTACAGGGACCCTCTATCCGCAACCCGAGGACGCGTCCGGTGGCTTTGTCATAGGCCCTTCGGTTCGAATCCCAAGGAAGCAAAATATATATATATATATATATATATATATATATATATATGTGTGTGTGTGTGACTGCACAGTAGCTTTCTGCCACATATGCCACTGCGCAATACACTTCTAGGACACTTATAGAGGCGCAGTAGACTTCTATGTTACAAATGGATGCGCAGTACAGTTTGGTGACATACATGGCTGCACATTAGATTTCTGTCGCATATTCCGCTGCGCAGTACACTTTTTCGATACTTAAAAATGCACAGTAGACTTCTATTATGCACGTGGGTGCGCAGCACAGTTTGGTGGTGATATGGATGCGCAGTAGATTTATGCCACTTACACCACTGCGGAGTACGTTGTTAAGACACACATGGATGCACAGTACAGTTTGTTGGTGCACAAGGCTGCGCAGTGGACTTTCATGATACTTATGGATGCGCAGTAGGCTTCTATAGCAAATGCGCAGCAGTATTTTACAGTACATAGAGCTGTGTAGTATAAATATATGTTACCTAAGACTGTTCAGTACACTTGCACGGCACACAGGGCTACGAGGTACTGTTTTGGTGAAGCCTGTAACACGGTTCTGTTCCAAGCTGAATGCCGATAAAACAGTGACCAGTCATTCACCGATAGAAGATAATGGTCTGTATCGGTGTAAGATATCACAAGTCGATAAATGGTTACCAGTAACAGATGGCGCCACCGTCAAGTCAGTGTAACAACCTGGACTGTTTTTGGCGCGAATTTAAAAGTTATTTGAATTTGAAATATGAATTTTGTATTAAAATTAAAAAAAATGTAATTCTCAAATTTGTGGGTTTCTTCCACTCCGAGAGAAGGACTCTCCTCGTCCGGTCTCCGACTTGACGAAACCAACGTTGATTGTCCAGTTCTATTTGTTTTTTCTAATTGAAATAACTGAATTTTAATCAGAACAAACTATTTCTACTCAATTAATTTAAATATGGGTTCTGAATTGAAGAAGCAGATTACTTTTCTTTATGATTTATATTTTAACTCTTCCATGATCATGAAAAATTTTTCAAGTCCAAAGTCCTCCTGGATCGCGCAGCGATTCATGGATCTCCCGCGCAATCCTACTCCCAATCATACTCATACGTCCAACCAATCAGAATTCAGATTTACACCCCCACCCCAAACTGGACTAAAGCATGACCTAATTCCTCGTCAACCCATGATGAAACCCCGGCCTATTTCGCATCCTGAAAAATCCCCATTAAACACGTTTCCTCGATTTAGACTCAAATCTCATTTCATACTTCACTATCAAAAACGTCCCCTTAGAAGTCATTCA
The DNA here is from genome assembly GCA_932195095.1 of Andricus curvator. Classification (NCBI taxonomy): domain Eukaryota; kingdom Metazoa; phylum Arthropoda; class Insecta; order Hymenoptera; family Cynipidae; genus Andricus; species Andricus curvator. The sequence goes on from CAKNYM010048576.1 coordinate 80,180, forward strand.
AACAAATTAGTCAAATCAAATTGAAATTCAACTTTGGAAATTCCTTAAACTACAGAGCCAGTTCGCTTTCCTTAAAATACCAGGTCTCTCTCTATACATATATTCAATTTATAAACCCTTTTAACTTGGCAACATAGACACTAAAGAACAATCACAGATTGTTGCATAAGTTAAATTGGAGGGATATTAAAAGTTACACGTGGGAAAAGTTCAACTTAAACAGGGGAGTTAACAATTTGAAAGTTTTAGCAGAACGAAGAAATATTTGCTCACGCATAGTAAAGGTTAGAAATTTGAGGTTAGTTCACCAGGTGACAAAACCTAATCGATCAGTCAATTTTTTTAAATTTATTTGAGAGAGTGCAAGCTGAATGGTATGAGTGCCAAGTATGCGGAATTTAAATTCAACCCAACGGCGTTTCTTGCAGTCTAGCGTTGAAAAGAACGACAGCGAGCAATATTTTGGACTTTGAATTCAACCCAATGCTGTTTCAAAATATCCAACGCTGGAAGGAATGAAATTCTTCTGCATAAGGAACTCAGACAACAATTTGCTCACGCCTTGCCCGCATGGTATTTGCACGCGTGCCGACCGATCGGCACGATGTGACGGCAAGAGTGCAGACATATGTGACTTCATATGCGTCGCATATGCGCCGCACGCGTGTCGGCACGTATACAAATTTTAGAGTTCAAAAAATTATTTTTAAACAATTACAACTCTTGCCGACTTTGTTCTTTGCCTCAAAATTTGTTTATACTCCAAGCTAATTTTCCGAACCGAAACCCAAGAAAAAATGTTTATTTAATTTGAACAAAAATAATTATTCACTTTTATTTCGACTTTTTGTCTGTCAACGGCGATACCACGCTGGAAACACCAGTTCTCGTAAGACCACTGAAGTTAAGCATTGTTGGGCGCGGTTAGTACTTGGATGGGTAACCGTTCAGGAATACTGCGTGCTGTTGGCCCGTCGTGGGTGTGGTGGGCCCACATTGGTAGTAAATATCCACCTAGAAACACTACCCGAATCGGGTAGTGAGGCAATGAACTTTCGAGTTCGAACTGCTAATCAATGTATGTATTTTGTCTGTAAAATAAACTTGGAAAATAACAAAAATTTAGAGGATGAAGCGAATTTGATCAGAGTTTTATTTTTACACAACTGCTATATTATGTTTGTAGTAATAATGCGCTTTTTGTGCCGCACTCTTCAGCGCACGCTATATGCCGACATTTTGCCCTAAGTACCTAACGAGCATGATAGACGCACGCTGTGCTGCTTATCATGCAGACCGTGTGCGGGCACTATGCGGGATTACTTATTACCCTCAGAACGTGCTGTCACTGTGCTTGCATTGTTCCCGTTACATCGTGCTTGCACGCCATGCGCCCATGTGCATCTGCATGCATTGTTATCTGGGAAGTTAATGTTCGTAACGATCCTACCCCGCTGCCCTGCCGGAACTTCAGCTGTCCAAGGTCCTGAAAGTGGGGCAGGGTAAAATGTGCGGAAATAAATATAAGACGGGAATGTTCTATGAAAATACACAACTTACATTTATTATTG
>CAKNYM010048579.1:0-10380 GCA_932195095.1 Andricus curvator
TTCCTTAAGGTCGATAGAACCTTGAGTAAATAAAGTTCCTTTTCAGTTTAAAATAAAAACAAATTTAACAATCACTTAATATGTAGAGGTTTTGATAATTTTATAATATTTGCAAACAAACTTTTTGTTTTCATCGAAGTCGAACACGAAGTTCAAAAATCTAGAGGAGCCGAGCGTAAAGCGCGATGCAAATACGCCCGAGCGCGTAGCGCGAGGTGAATACATAATCGAGCGCGAAGCGCGAGATAAATATATGACCGAGCGCGAAGCGCGAGATCCAACAGTCGCGCGCCCTAGGCGCGCTCAAACTAGCGAGCGAAGCGAGCCGCGCGCGAAGCGCGCCATGAGAATGTGCCCGCCAAGCGGGCAGATTTTTTGGTTTTAATTTGGTTCAAATTTGGTTTTAATTTGATTTTAATTTTGAAGATTCATCTTCTTTGGTAGAATTTTCATCTCTTTTTGGTTCAATTGCAAGTTTTTTATTAAAAATTAAACTATTTTGTTTTAGGGTTCAACTACTTTGTTGAAAATTCAATTCTTTTGTTGAAAATTCAATTCTTTTGTTGAAAATTCCTTTTTTTTTAAATTTCAATACTTCCTTAAAAATTCATTTTCTTTGGTTCAAGATTCATCTCTTTAGGTTGAAAATTCATTTTGTCAGTTGAAAATTCAACTATTTGGTTGAAAATTAACTTTTTTGTTGAAGATTTAACCGTTTTGTAGAAAATTTGTCTTTTTAGCTTAAAATTTTAACAGTTTGATAGAAAATTCAAACTATTTCGTTGCAAATTTAAATGCTTGGTTAAAAATAATTTTTTTTACATTGATAATTCAAAAAATTTGTTGAAAATTTCTCTTTTTTGGTTAAATTTAAATACTTTGTCTAGAATTCTTTTTTTTTTTGCTGTTGAAAATTTATCTCCGTGGTAGAAATTTCATCTCTTTTTTTGGTTAAAATGCAATTTTTTAGTCAAAAATTAATGTGTTTTATTGAAAATTCATCTTTTTTTGTTTTAATTTGGTTCAAATTTGGTTTTAATTTGGTTTTAATTTTGAAGAGTCATATCTGGTTAAAAATTCGTTTTGTTGGTGGAAAAATGTATCTTCTTTGGTAGAATTTTCGTCTCTTTTTGGTTGAATTGCAACTTTTTTAATAAAAATTAAACTATTTTGTTTTAGGGTTCAACTATTTTGTTGAAAATTCAATTATTTTGTTGAAAATTCCTTTTTTTTTATTAAATTTCAATACTTCCTTAGAAATTCATTTTCTTTCGTTGAGGATTCATCTCTTTGGTTGAAAATTCATTTTTTCTGTTGAAAATTCAACTATTTGGTTGAAAATTAACTTTTTTGTAGAAGATTTAACTGTTTTGTAGAAAATTCGTCTTTTTAGCTTAAAATTTTAACAGTTTAGGAGAAAATTCAACTATTTGTTTTGAAAAAAAAAAATATATATATTTATATATATATATTGATGATTAAAAAAATTTGTTGAACATTTCTCTTTTTTGGTTACATTTAAATACTTTTTCGAAAATTCTTTTTTTTTTTTGGTTGAAAATTTATCTCCTTGGTATAAATTTCATCTCCTTTTTTTTTTTTTAAAAGGCAAATTTTTGATCAAAAATTAATCTGTTTTATTGAAAATTCCTCTTTTTTGGTTTTATTTTGGCTCAAATTTTGTTTTAATTTGGTTTTAATTTTGAAAATTCATCTCTGGTTAAAAATTCGTTTTGTTGGTGAAAAAGTAATCTTTGGTAGAATTTTCATCTCTTTTTGGTTGAATTACAACTTTTTTATTAAAAATTAAACTATTTTATTCTAGGGTTCAACTATTTTTTGAACATTCAATTATTTTGTTGAAAATTCCTCTTTCTTGATTAAATTTCAATACTTCCTCAAAAATTCATTTTATTTGGTTGAAGATTCATCTCTATGGTTGAAAAATCGTTTTGTCAGTTGAAAATTCAACTATCTGGTTGAAAATTCAACTACTTGGTTGAAAATTAACTTTTTTGTTGAAGATTTAACTGTTTTGTAGAAAATTCGTCTTTTTAGCTTAAAATTTTAACAGTTTAATAGAAAATTCAAACTATTTGTTTTAATTGTAAATTCAAAAAATTTGTTGAGAATTTCTCTTTTTTGGTTAAATTTAAATACTTTATTAAGAATTATTATTTTCTTTTTTTTTTGTGAAAATTTATCTCCTTGGTAGAAATTTCATCTCTTTTTTGGTTAAAATGCAATTTTTTTATCAAAACTTAATCTGTTCTATTAAAAATTCCTCTTTTTTTATTTTTATTTTGTATTAATTTTGAAGATTCATCTCTGGTTAAAAATTCGTTTTCTTGGTGGAAAATTCTTTTTTTTTTTCTGTAGAAATTTCATATCTTTTTTGGTTAAATTGCCCATTTTTTATTCAAAATTAATCTGTTCTGTTCTAGGCTTCAACTATTTTGATGAAAATTCGATTTTTTTGTTAAGAATTTTTCTTTTTTGATTAAACTTCAATACTTTGTTAAAAAATTCATTTTTTTTTTTGGTTGAAGATTCATCTCTTTGTTTTAAAATTCGTTTTGTCGGTTGAAAATTAATCTCCTTTGGTAGAATTTTCATCTCTTTTTTGGTCAAAAAGGAATTTTTTGATTAAAAATTAATCTGTTTTCTTTTAGAATTCAACTAATTTGTATAAAATTCAACTATTTGGTTGAAAATGAACTTTTATGTTAAAGATTCAACTTTTTTGTAGAAAATTCGTATTTTTATCTTAAAATTTTAACAATTTAGTAGAAAAATCATCTATTTTGTTGAAAATTTTAATGTTTGGTTAAAAAATATTTGCTTTGATTGGTAATTCTACTATTTTGTTGAAAACCCTTTTTTGTAATTTAAATGCTTTGTTAAAAATTTATCTTTTTGGTTGCAGATTCATCTCTTTGGTTGAAAATTTAATTATTTCTGAGAAAATTCGTATTTTTAGCTTAAAATTTCAACAGATTGGTAGAAAACTCAACTATTTGGTTGAAAATTTAACTGTTTGGTTAAAAATTATTTGTTTTGATTGATTATTCAACTATTTGTTTGAAAACTCCTCTTTCTGGTTAAATATAAATACATTGATAATTTTTTTTTTTCTTTGATGTGGAAAATTAATCTTTTTGGTTGCAAATTCAACTATTGGTTGAAAATAAAATTTTTCGTTGAAGATTCAACTATTTTGTAGAAAATTCATCTTTTGGTTGAAAATTTAACTACTTTGTTGAAAATTATGCTTTTTTTTGTTAAAAATTATTTTTTTAAACTGAAAATTCAACTGTTTGGATAAAAATTATTTTTTTTTTGGTTGAGGATTCAACTATTTTATTGAAAATTCGTTTTTTTGGGTTAAATCCAACTACATTGTTAAACAAATTTTTTTCTTTGAAGATTCATCTCTTTTCGATTGCAAATTTAACTGTATTGCTGAAAATTCATTTTTTTTTTTAAATTAATTTTTTCAACAGAAAATTCAACTATCTGTTTGAAAATTCCTCTTTCTGGTTAAATTTCAATACATTGATAAATTTTTCTTTTTTGTTGATGTGAAAAATTAATCTTTTCGGTTGAAAATTCAACTATTTTGTTGAAAATTCAACTATTGGTTGAAAAGAAGATTTTTTGTTGAAGATTCAACTATTTTGTAGAAAATTCATCTTTCTATGTTGAATTCAACTACTTTGTTAAAAATTCTTCTGTTTTTGGTTGAAGATTCAGCATTTTTTGGTTGAAAATTTAACTACTTTGTTGAAAATTCATTTTTTTGGTTAAAAATTCATTTTTATAACTGAAAATTCAACTGTTTGGTTAAAAATTAATCTATTTTGGTTGAAGATTCAACTATTTTATTGAAAATTCGTCTTTATGGGTTGAATTCAACTACTTTGTTAAAAAAAAAGTTGTTGAAAATTAATTTTTTCAATTGAAAATTCAACTGTTTGGTTAAACTGTAAATCTATTTTGACTGAGGATTCAACTATATAGTCAAAAATTCCATTTTTAACAAAATACATGAATTTTGAACTAAAAAAGATAAATTTTCAACAAAAAATGGAATAGTTAAATTTTTAGTAAAAAAATTATTATTCAACTAAACAGTTAAATTTTAAACTAAAAAATATAACTTTTTAACCAAAAATGGAATTTTAAAATTTTCAAAAGAACAGTTGAATTTTAAACTAAAAAAGATACATTTTTAACCAAAACTGGAATTGTAAAATTTCCAGTTAAAATAAAAAAATTAATTTTCAACCCAATAGTTGAATTTTGAACTAAATAGATAAATTTGTAATAAAAAATGGAATAGTTAAATTCTCAAATAAAGAAATAATTTTAAAACAAAAATGAAAAGAATTTTTAACCAAATAGTTGAATTTTAAACTGAAAAAGATAAATTTGCAACCAAAAATGGAATAGTTAAATTCTGAGATAAAAAAATAATTTTTAACCAAAAATGAAAAGAATTCTCAACAAAATTTGGTTAAAAACTATTTAGTTAAAAATTAATCCATTTTAGTTGAGGATAAAACTATTTTGTTGAAAATTCATCTTTTTAGATTAAATTAAACTACTTTTTAAAAATTCTTCTTTTTTTTGGTTGAAGATTCAATTATTTTATTGAAAACTCATCTTTTTGGATTGAATTTAAGTACTTTGTTGAAAACAAATTTTTGTTGTTGAAAATTAATTTTTTCAATTGAAAATTCAACTGTTTGGTTAAAAAGTAATCTATTTTCACTGAGGATTCAAAAATTTGGTCAAAAATTACATTTTTAACAAAATACATGAATTTTGAACTAAAAAAGATAAATTTTCAACCAAAAATGGAATTGTTAAATTTTCAGTAAAACAATTATTGTTTAACGAAACAGTTGAATTTTAAACGAAAAAATATAAATTTTAACCAAAAATTGAATTGTGAAATTTTCAGTTTGAATAAAAAAAATTAATTTTTAAATGAGCAGTTGATTTTTAAACTAAAAAAGATAAATTTTCACCCAAAACTGAAATTGTAAAATTTCCAGTTAAAATAAAAAAATTAATTTTCAACCAAATAGCTGAATTTTAAACTAAAAAAGATAAATTTTTAGCAAAAAATGGAACAGTTAAATTCTAACATAAAAAAATAATTTTGAACCAAAAATGAAAAGAATTTTCAACAAAATTGTGGAATTTTCAACCAAAGAGGTGAATTAAAAAAAAAATTTAACCAAAAAATGGAATTGTAAAATTTTCAGTTAAAATAAAAAAATTAATTTTCAAACGAACAGTTGAATTTTAAACTAAAAAAGATAAATTTTAACCAAAAATTGAATTGTAAAATTTTCAGTTTGAATGAAAAAATTAATTTTCAAATGAGCAGTTGAATTTTAAACTAAAAAAGATAAATTTTTACCCAAAACTGGAATTGTAAAATTTCCAGTTAAAATAAAAAAATTAATTTTCAAACAAATAGCTGAATTTTAAACTAAAAAAGATACATTTTTAACAAAAAATGGAACAGTGAAATTCTCACATACAAAAATAATTTTTAACCAAAAATGAAAAGATTTTTTCACAATTTTAAGTATCAATATTTTAAAAATATTGAAACGACCAGTAGACTAAAAAAATTTTAACATCATAATTATTACGTATTACCCTGGTCAAAAACCTTAACATCAAAATTTAAAAATGAAAAGAATTTTCAACAAAATTGTGGAATTTTCAACCAAAGAGGTGAATTAAAAAAAAAATTTAACCAAAAAATAGAATTGTAAAATTTTCAGTTAAAATAAAAAAATTAATTTTCAAACGAACAGTTTAATTTTAAACTAAAAAAGATAAATTTTTAACAAAAAATGGAACAGTTAAATTCTAACATGAAAAAATAATTTTTAACCAAAAATGAAAAGAATTTTCAGCAAAATTGTGGAATTTTCAACCAGAGATGAATTTGAAAAAAAAAATTTTTAACCAAAAACTGGAATTGTAAAATTTTCAGTTAAAATTTAAAAAAAAATTTTCAACCAAATAGTTGAATTTTAAACTAAAAAAGATAAATTTTTAACCAAAAATGGAACAGTTAAATTCTAACATGAAAAAATAATTTTTAACCAAAAATGAAAAGAATTTTCCGCAAAATTGTGGAATTTTCAACCAAAGAGATGAATTAAAAAAAAACAGTTGAATTTTAAACTAAAAAAGATAAATTTTGAACCAAAAATGAAATTTCCAGTTAAAATAAAAAAATTAATTTTCAACCAAATTGTTGAATTTTAAACTAAAAAAGATAAATTTTTAACCAAAAATGGAACAGTTAAATTCTCACATACAAAAATCATTTTTAACCAAAAATGAAAAGAATTTTCAACAAAATTGTGGAATTTTCAACCAAAGATATGAATTAAAAAAAAAATTTTAACCAAAAAATGGAATTGTAAAATTTTCAATTAAAATAAAAAAAATAATTTTCAAACGAACAGTTGAATTTTCAACTAAAAAAGATAAACTTTTAACCAGAACTGGAATACTAAAATTTTCAGTTAAAATACAACCAAACATTTGAATTTTAAACTCAGATAAAAAAAACAATTTTCAACCAAAAATGAAAAGGATTTTCAACAAAATTGTTAAATTTTCAACCCAAGAGATGAATCTTCAACCAAAATTGATTTTTCAAGAAAGTAGTTTAACTTTGAGCTAAGTAGTTGAATTTTTTACCAAAAAAGATGAATTTGAACAAAAAAGGATATTTTCAACCAAAAAGTAGAATTTTTCGCCAAAAGAGATGAATTTCGAACCAAAAAATTAACTTTTAACCAAGAATAGGTAGATTTTCTCATTGAAAAAAAATGGGAAGTTTCTTGAAAACAGCGGAAAAATAAGAAATCTCAAAAAAAGGGGAAAAGGACTCATGGAATATTTAGTTTATATCAATGTGTTTCAAATAAAAAAAATCTAAAGAATTAAAAAATGGTTCATTATTCATTTTTCGATTAACGGTTATATAAAATTTTATTTATTTTTCCGATTTAAAAATATGATGAGGGTTAGCCCCAGTGTCACAAGAGAGAGGGGTGAGTCGAAAAACCTGCCACTATATACTCGTCCGGCTGGCCGTACGAATAAATAATAAAATAAAAAATAGGGGGAAATCTTACACCTAAACTGAGACATTTCGTTTATCGCGATATCATTACATCGCTGAATTAATACAGAACTTCTTCCATTCTTTTTTTTTTTTTTTTTTTTTTTTTTACTTCCTTGGAAAAACGAGGAGGGAAATGTGAATGCAAAGCCGAAGCAAAGTACATTAACCCTGGAGGGAAGCACTGGAGGGAAGAAATTTCGTAATCTATGCATCTAGCAATCGTTATCCTATGATCATGTCCCTGACGTCACGTCTGCGCGCGCAGGAGCCAACAGCTGTTTTGACCATCTGCGCACCTATTGCCTTCAATTATATGCGCAAGGGCCCAACTGTGACGAATGGACACGTCACACCTCACAGGCTCTTTTGGATTTTTCTCGATATTCCGGAATTTAATAGGGCTCTAACCCACGCCACCATAACAGGGCTCGGAACTGTTCAAGCTTAAAAAAAAAGGAACCATACTTCTCTCAAAAAAGTAACCGAAAACTAACAATAATATGGCAAAAAAGTAACCGAAAAGAAAGATTTTTTACCAAAAAGACGAATTTTCCACAAAAATTATGAATCTTCAACACAAAAATGTATGTTTGAGAAAGTAGTTCAACTTTTAACAAAGTGGTTGAATTTTTCTGACTAAAAAAAAAATATAAAAAATACTAGAATTCGTTAAAAAAAAGCCGATTTTTCAACAAAACAAATTATTTTTCAACCAAATTGTTGAGTTATCATTTTCAATGCTGTGAATTGAAGAATTAATAGAAAAACTGATAAATTTTCAAAATTATATCATCTTAAGCAACTCGAATGTTTTCTACGATTTTTTGAAAATCCTGCAAAAGTAATTACCTTCTAATCATCCTGAATCTTTTTTGAAAATTTTATTAAATATTCCTTTAAAATTAACTAAAAAAATATACTCTTAGTTTTTCTAGGAATTTTGATACAAATTTTTTATTCATTTAAATCCTTTCAAAATGCTTATAAATTTTACGTTCCAACCAAATCCCCTTCCTTCTCTTTTTTGATTATTTATTTCGTCTTTTTTATTTTTATTATTGTCAAATCACAATACAAAAACATTTATAAAATTTATTTTTGTAAATATTATAAATGTTTTTGTATTGTGATTTGATAATAATAAAAATAAAAAAGACGAAAGAAATAATTTAAAAAATAGAAAAAAAGAAAAGGAAGGGGATTTGGTTGGATTTGGCGTGGATTTCTATTTTTTCAATATTATAATTCTGCAATGTATAAAAGTTAAAATTTTGCAATTTATTGGCTTCTGATTAAGAAATTTTCAATCGAAATTTTTTGAAAGATTTAATTTTATACTTTTTGGTTGAATTTAACGGCTTTTAATTAAAAATAATTTTTGGTTGAAATATCAAGTATTAAATTTTACTTTGTTTGCTGAAGATTCATCTCTTTGATTGAAAATTAATCTTTTTGGTTGACAAATCATTTTTCGGTTGAAAATTTATCTAATTTATAAACATTTGTTTTTCTTTTCTTGAAAATTAATCTTTTTAGTTGAAAATTCAACTATGTCTTTGAAAATTGACTTCTTTTTTAGAAAATTATTCTGATTGTTTGTAAAGTCATTCATTTTGGTTAAAAATTCAATTCTTTGGTTAAAATTTAACTACTTCGTTAAAAAAATATTTTTTTTTAAATTAATTTTTTAGTTGAAAATTCGACTTTTTGGTAGAAAATTAATCTTCTTGTTTGAAAATTTATCTTCTTGGTTGAAAATTCATTATTTTTGGATGAAAATTTAAGTATTTTGTTCAAACTTCCTTTTTTTTGGTTCAAAATTATTTTTTTAATTGATAATTGAACTATTTCATTTTTTGTTACAAATTTTGTTTGTTTGTTACAAATTCCTTTCTTTCGATGAAAAGAAAATTATTATTTAATTGAAAATTTGTTTGTTCTTTTTGGTTAAAAATTAATTTTTGAACTTATAAATTAAGTATTTCATTTAAAGTTCGTCTTTTTTGTTCAAATTTAACTGTTTTTCATTTAATATTAAAATATTTGAAATATTTTTTGGTTGGGATTTATTGTAATTATTTGTAGATTCCTGTGAAAATAGTTTTGGTTTTCTGTACTTCTTTGTAAAAATTTTTCCACCAGGGTTGCAACGAAAACGACGCAATTTTAAATAAAATACAAGAATTTTCTAACAAATAGTTGAATTTTCGACTATAAAAGATACGTTTTATAGTTTTATACCAAACATGGAATAGTTAAATTTTCAGTTTAAAAAAATAATTTTCAAGAGTAAAAAACAAGAATTTTCAACGAGTTGAATTTATTAAAAAAATAAACAATTTGTAACAAAATAGTTGAATCCTCAACCAGATCAGATTATTTTTCAGCCAAGAAAGATTTTTTAGTAACAAAGAAATTTTTATTCAGTTGTTGAATTTTTATGCCAATAAGATGCATTTTCTATAAAACACTTGAATTTTCAATTCAAAAATAATAATTTTCAACAAAAAAGATGAATTTTCAACGAAAAAGGTGAACTTCCCTGGTGGAAAAATTTTTACAAAGAAGTACAGAAAACCAAAACTATTTTCACTGGAATCTACAAATAAATACAATAAATTACAAGAAAGTACAACTTTTTTCTATTATTGAGATGAATTTTGTACCTTTTTTGTATTTTTTTGTACACTGCCAAAAAGTTGTTCTTTTTCGACCTAGGATAAGAAATATTGAGAATATTGCAATGAGATAATTTGAAATTAAGATGCGATCATGTATACATGATCGCTATTACAAAAAAGCTTCAATGTTTAAACTTTACAGGAATGGTAGAATATTAAAAGACAATAATAAATAATCGTTATTAAACAACAAAAAACCTTACATTTCATGTTTTTTTTTTGAAATGGATGACAAATATTTAGAATATTGCAATGAGATAATTTTAAATTAAGATGCGATCATGTATCCATGATCAATATTGCAAAAAAGCTTCTATGTTTAAAATTTAAAGGAATGGCAGAATATTAGAAGACAATAATGAATAATCGTTATTAAACAACAAAAAACCTTTCTTGTGAAGTTTTTTTTTGAAATGGATGACAAATATTTAGGATATTGCAATGAGATAATTTTAAATTAAGATGCGATCATGTATCCATGATTAATATTGCAAAAAAGTTTCAATGTTTAAACTTTGAAGGAATCGTAGA
>CAKNYM010048579.1:10390-23729 GCA_932195095.1 Andricus curvator
GATCATGTATCCATGATCAATATTGCAAAAAAGTTTCAATGTTTAAACTTTGAAGGAATCGTAGAATATTAAAAGACAATAATAAATAATCGTTATTGAACAAACAAGAAACCTTATGTCTGAAGTTTTTTTTTTCAAATGGATGACAAATATTTAGAATATTGCAATAAGATAACTTTAAATTAAGATGCGTTCATGTATACATGATCGCTATTACAAAAAAGCTTCTATGTTTAAACTTTAAAGGAATGGTAGAATATTGAAAGACAATAATGAATAATCGTTATTAGACAACAAAAAACCTTATGTTTTAAGTTTTTTTTTCAAATGGATGACAAATATTTAGAATATTGCAATGAGATAATTTTAAATTAAGATGCGATCATGTATCCATGATCAATATTGCAAAAAAGTTTCAATGTTTAAACTTTGAAGGAATCGTAGAATATTAAAAGACAATAATAAATAATCGTTATTGAACAAACAAAAAACCTTACGTCTCAAGTTTTTTTTTTTCAAATGGATGACAAATATTTAGAATATTGCAATAAGATAATTTTAAATTAAGATGCGATCATGTATACATGATCGCTATTACAAAAAAGCTTCAATGTTTAAACTTTAAAGTAATGGTCGAATATTAAGAGACAATAATAAATAATCGTTATTGAACAAACAAAAAACCTTACGTCTGAAGTTTTTTTTTTCAAATGGATGACAAATATTTAGAATATTGCAATAAGATAATTTTAAATTAAGATGCGTTCATGTATACATGATCGCTATTACATAAAAGCTTCTATGTTTAAACTTTAAAGGAATGGTAGAATATTAAAATACAATAGTGAATAATCGTTATTAAACAACAACAAAACTTACATTTTAATTTTTTTTTCTTCAAATGGATGACAAATATTTAGAATATTGCAAGATAATTTTAAATTAAGATGCGATCATGTATCCATGATCAATATTACAAAAAAGCTTCAATGGTTAAACTTTAAAGGAATGGTAGAATATTAAAAGAGAATAATGAATAATCGTTTATAAACAACAAAAGACCTTACATTTTAAGTTTTTTTTTTCAAATGGATGACAAATATTTAGAATATTGCAAGATAATTTTAAATTAAGATGCGATCATGTATTCAAGATCGCTATTACAAAAAAGCTTCAATGTTTAAACTTCAAAGGAATGGTAGAATATTAAAAGACAATAATGAATAATCGTTATTAAACACCAAAAAACCTTACATTTTAAGTTTTTTTTTTCAAATGGATGACAAATATTTAGAATATTGCAATGAGATAATTTTAAATTAAGATGCGATCATGCATCCATGATCAATATTGCAAAAAAAGCTTTTATGTTTAAACTTTAAAGGCATGGTAGAATATTAAAAAACAATAATAAATCATCGTTATTAAAAAAAAAACCTCACGTTTGAAGTTTTTTTTTTTCAAATATATAGCAACCGGTTGGACACCATATATGTCATTTAAAATGATGTCATTGCAATATTCTCAATATTTGTCATCCTAGGTCAAAAAAGAACAATTTTTTACTGCAAATAAAAATTGGACAATTTAGAAAGAATTGAATTAAAAGACTGAAAGTGGAATACTTTTGAATTTTAAACTTTCAAAATTAAAGCTTGGAAAAATGTGAATTCAAATGTTTTAGTTGAAAATTCATCTGTTTGGTTGAACATTATTTTTTTTTAAATTTAATTACTCAAGTTTTGGTTGACAATTTAACTGTTTTAGTAAAAATTATTTTTAATTACGGTAATTGAAATTAAAGGATTCGAAATCTTGACAATAACAATTTTTTCATTTAAAATTATAAAAACTGAGCCGAAATTAAAACGCTCAAAGTGGAATACTCTTGAATTTTAAACTTTTGAAATTAAAGCTTGAATAAATGTTAATTCAAACCCTCAATAATTTTCACGTATAAAATAAAAGCTTTTAAAAATTTTCAATTGAAAATTTCTTGATTGAAAGCCGTTAAAATGCAAAATTTTAACTTTTAAACATTGTACATTCAAAATAGTTTAAAAATATAAATCCACGCTATTATTTTCAATGCTATGAACCGAAGAATGAATCAAGAAATTTAAAAATTTTCAAAATTGTATCATTTTAGGCAATTTTAATCTAGAAACATTAATTTATACATTGAAATCTGTTTTTAAATCTTTTAAAATATTCGCATCAAAATTTGTTTAAAAAAATCATTTGAAAATTTTCAAAAAGTCTAATATTAATTTTATTATCCTCGAACTCAAATTTTTCCTACAATTTTTCGAAATTCCTGCAAAAGTGAAAAAAATTACCTTAAAATCATTCAGATACTTTTTTAAAAATTATTGAAATCTTATTAAATATTCTCTTTAAATTAATTTTTGCACAAAAAACTTAAAATTTAAAATTCTCTAGTTTTCTGTAATACCTTATAGATTTTTACAACAAAGTAAAAAAAAATATTAATAAAAAGTTATCCAAATTTTTGAATTGTAGAAACTTGTACTTTATTGTTAATCTTTTTACTTTTCTACAAGGAAATACAAGAAAAAATTAAGTTTGTATTTAAATGTATTTTTTTGTTAAATTTTGTACATTTGTTTACGAAAAAGTACATGTTTTAACAAAAAATTAGAGTTGTAAAAATATCGTACTTTCTTGTAAAAATTGTTTCCACCAGGGTTGGTACCAAAAAGACAAAATTTCAGCAAAATACAAGAATTTTTAAGCAAAAAATTAAATTTCTAACTAAGAAAGATAATTTTTATACTAAATATGAAATAGTTAAATTTGTAGTGTAAAAAACTAATTTTCAACAAAACAGTTAAATTTTTAACCAAATAATATGAATTTTCACCAAGTTAAATTTTTAACCAAACAGTTAAATTTTCTACCAAAATATTTGAATCTTCGAACAAAAAAGTGAAATTTCAACCCAAAAATATGAATTCTTAAAGAAAAAGATAATTTTCTACGAAGTAGATAAATTTTTAACCAAATACTTGAATTTTCTAACAAAATATTTAAATTTTCAACCAAAAAGACGAATTTTTAACAAAATATCAGAATTTTTAACGAAATAGTTGAATTTTCAACTAAAATGATGAATTTTTAACCAAAAAACATGAAATTATTACCAAAAGAGATAAATTTTCAAAAAAAAAAAAAATTGTTCAGTAGAGTGGAATTTTGAACAAAAAAAGATTTTTCAGCCTATAAAAAAATGTCATCCAAAATGTTTAATTTTTAAGCCGAAAAGACAAATTACCACAAATTTTCTACCAAGAAGTTGAATTTTTAAATTATAAACGTCAATTTTTATCCAAAAATCGAATAGTTAAATTTTAATCGAAAAAAAATTAATTTTCAATTAAAAAAAAAATTTCTACAAAAAAGTGGAATTTTCTACCAAATAGTTGAATTTTCTGGCAAATTGTTGAATTTTCAACGCAAAAATATGAATTTAAAAAAAAAAAGTTGATTTTCAACCAGTTTGGGTGCTAGGTAAAAAAAAGTTTTTATGCAAGATATTTTGTTAAAAATTCAATATTTTTTTTAAAAAAATTTCCTTTTTGGTTGAAAATTCACCTTTTTTTGTTAAAAATTGATCTTTTTAGTTTGAAAATTCATTTCTTTTTGTAGACATTTTTTCTTTTGTTGTTTTTCGGTTAAAAATGAATTTTCATGTTGAAAATTACATTTTCAAATAGAAAATTCAACTATTTTGAAGAAAATTCAATTACTTTTGTGGAAAATCGTTTTTTTTTTGTTGAAAAATAATTTTTTTTAAAGAAAATTTAACTATTCCATTTTTGGTTGAAAACGTATCTTTTTTGTTAAAAATTCGTATTTTTAGTTTGAAAATTCATTTCTTTTTGTAGAAATTTCTTGTTTTTTTTTGTTTTTCGGTTAAAAATGAATTTTTATGTAGAAAATTTACATTTTCGAATTGAAAATTCAACTATTTTGAAGAAAATTCAATTACTTTTGTGAAAAATCGTTTTTTTTTGGGTAAAAAATAATTTTTTTATAGAAAATTTAACTATTCCATTTTTTGTTCAAAATGTATCTTTTTCGGTAAAAAATGTATCCTCTTGGTTGAAAATTTACCTATCTTGTTGAAAATTAAAAATCTTGTCAGAAAATAAATTTTTTTAAATTAAAAATAAAAATTCAACTCTTTGGTTACAAATTATTCTGTTTTATTCAGGGACTTAGGTATTCTTTTAAAAATTCGTTGTTATTTGTTAAATTCAACTGTTTTTTATTTAAAATTCAAATATTTTTTGGTTGAAATATCAACTATAATATATGTTAAAAAATCATCTTTTTAGATGAAATTCTCCAAATAGGGGACTTTTAGGTGTCAAAAATAAAAAAAAATTCTCTTATAAAAATAGAGAAAATCACTAATAAGAATCGGGAGAGCGAAAAATTGTCTCCGGACCAGGATTCGAACCCTAGCCACCGTCCAACATGCTACCGACAAGTCCACGGACCCTGGAAATTTTTTTTTCTAAAAACTCGTAAAATTTTCGGTCAGAAAATAAATTCACCGTCATTTCTCGGTTTTCGGCCACCCTGAAACGCCCAAAATAAATAATTGATGATTATTTTCCTAATTTACTCGCTTATTATAACCTTCTGGGTCATTTTTACGACCGACATAACATCTCCAAACCCCATAAAACAATAATTCTCCTTTGCCTAATAAATCCTAAACTACCACTAAAGAGCACTATTATCCCATAACTACGAAACTGCATCTGAAAAAGCGTTAGAATCGCCTCCCATAAAGAGAAGCAAATATCGCCGAAAGGCCATGGGAAGGGTCGCTCTTTCTATTATCGAAAAAAATATTTTTGGATGGAAGCCTCTCCCCTGGCGAAAGTATCGGATAGGAATTCCTTACGAACCAATCCGTATCATTCCGAAATCTGTATCCGAACCAATCCGAGTCAATTCGAACCAATCCGAAAAAAGGTCTACATTTCGTTTGACCCAAATCGTTTAAAAATTAATCCGACTCAATCCGGTTCAATCCGAAGTCGGATTGATATAGACTGAATTTTCAATCCGAATGAATCCGTGTTCGGATTGAATTGGATTCACCCAGATAGAAAATAGTTTTAGGTCAATCCGAGTTCGGATTCATTCGGATTGAAAATTTGGTATGGATTGGAAGTTCGGATTGAACCGGATTGAGTCGGATTAATTTCTGACCGATTTGGATCGAACGAAATTTTGTCGGATTGGTTCGAATTAACTCGGATTGGTTCGGATACAGATTCCGGAATGATTCGGATAATTTCGGATTGGTTCGGAAGGAATTCCTATCCGATACTTTCGTCAGGGTGGTCATCGAAGGAGGTCTTTGGTGCAATAAATGTATCTTGGGGCATTATTGTTTGCGAAAGTGGCTTTAGATTTTCGGTTTATGATAGCAGCACGTGGAGGGACCAATGAGAGGAGTCGAAAGGGAATCTAACGAAGCTTTATCTATACATGAGAACAATATCGTCGGATGACGGGACTCGCCAATCGCCAATAAAACACCCCATAAGCCGAAACATCGGCGAGTCCGACTCGATGCTCTCTAGTTCCACCCTAAAACCATTCGAGTCCCGACCCTCGTATCAAACTGTACAGAGGCCTGGTATAGAATCCAGGAGAATAGAATACAACTCATGTCGAAATCATTATTTTTACGGCTTTATCGCAACGTCTAGGAGTTTATTGAGTTTGGAGAGTGTTTGGATGTGCGGGGTGGTCGGTAATGTGTTGGACGGCGGCAAGGGTTCGAATCCTGGGCCGGAGAAATTTTTTTCGCTCCCTCGATTCTCATTGGGGATGTTAAATATAGCGATGGGTTATTTATAATGATATAAATTAATACCTATATCCCCTTTTTATTTTTGACCCCTAAAAGACCCCTTTTGATAAATGTCCCCTAATTTGCATCAAATTTCTTAAAAGTCTTCTATTTTTTCTCATAAATTCATTGAATAATTTTTAAATTTCTTAAATTTTTAACAGTTGAAAATTGAATTTTCAACAGTTGTATTTTCAATACTTGAGTTTGTAACAGCTAAATTTCAATTCTCAATTTTCTTCCATTTTCAATTTTCCTAAATTTTCAAAAGTTGAAAATTGAACTGTTAAAAATTGAGGAAAGATGAATTTTCAACCGTTAATTTTTTTTTCAATTTTAAGTTAGGTTTTCAATTTTCTTCATTAAATTTTTTTTCCACAGTTGAAAATTGAAGAAACATGAAAATTGAATTTTCCACAGTTGGATTTCAAAAAATTGAATTTTCAACTGTTGAAAATGGCAGAAATTTGAATGATATATAGCTGAATTTTCAATGTTCACGGTTAAATTTTATATTTCCTTCAATTTTCTTCATTTTCAATTTCCAACAGTTGAAAATTACATTTTCAATTTTCGACAATTTTTAAATTTCTTGATTTTTTAACAGTTGAAAATTGAATTTTCAATACTTGAGTTTGTAACAGCTGAATTTCAATTTTCAATTTTCCTAAATTTTTAACAGTTGAAAATGGAACTTTTAAAAATTGAGGAATAATGAATTTTCAACCGTTGAATTTTTATTTTTTTTTTTCAATTTGAAATTAGGTTTTCAATTTTCTTCATTAACATTTTTTTTAATTTTCCACAGTTGAAAATTGAAGAAACATGAAAATTGAAATTTTCCACAGTTGGATTTCAAAAAATTGAATTTTCAACTGTCGAAAATTCCAGAAATTTGAATGATTTATAGTTGAATTTTCAATTTTCACGGTTAAATTTTCTATTTCCTTCAATTTTCTTCACTTTCAATTTCCAACAGTTGAAAATTACATTTTCAATTTTCGACAATTTTTAAATTTCTTAAATTTTTAACAGTTGAAAATTGAATTTTCAACAGTTGTATTTTCAATACTTGAGTTTGTAAAAGCTAAATTTCAATTCTCAATTTTCTTCCATTTTCAATTTTCCTAAATTTTCAACAGTTGAAAAATGAACTGTTAAAAATTGAGGAAAGATGAATTTTCGACCGTTGAATTTTTATCAGTTGAATTTTTTTTTTTTTTTTTAATTTTAAATTAGGATTTCAGTTTTCTTCATTAAATTTTTTTTTAATTTTCCACAGTTGAAAATTGAAGAAACATGAAAATTAAATTTTCCACAGTTGGATTTCCAAAAATTGAATTTTTATTTGTTGAAAATTGCATAAATTCGAACATTGTATGACATATAGTGGAATTTTCAGTTTTCTTCAATTTTCAGTAGTTGAATTTTCTTCAATTTCGAATCTTATTTATTTCTCAACCGTTCAATTTTGAATTTTCTTCTTTTTCAATTTTCAACAGTTGAAAATTACACTTTCAATTTTCGTCAATTTTTAAATTTCTTAAATTTTCAACAGTTAAAAATTGAATTTTTTCCCAGTTGAATTTTCAATAGTTGAATTTTCAATTTTCAATAGTTGAATTTTCAATTTTCAATAGTTGAATTTTCAATTTTCAATAGTTGAAAATTGAATTTCCTATCATTTTCAGCAGTTCAAAAATCTACTTATAAAAATTCAATTGTCTTCACTTTTAAATTAAATTTTCAATTTCATTCAATTTTCAACAGTTGAAAACTGAACTGTTGAAAATTTAAGAATAAGTGTCTTTTTATTAAATAAGTGTTAAAAATGTTAAATTTATATGCTAAAGCCTAGTATAGCACTCAATTGATTAAAATACCGCTTACGTCAAAATTATTTGTACGGCTTTATCGCAACGTCTAGGAGCTTATTGAATTTGGAGAGTGTTTGGATGTGTGGCGTGGTCGGTAGTGTGTTGGGCGGCGGCACGGGTTCGAATCCTGGTCCGGAGAATACTTTTCGGCCGCTCGATTTTTATTGGGGATGTTAAATATAGCGGTTGATAATTTATAACTGTATAAATTATTACCTGGCTTCAGTCCCCTATTTCCTTCATAAGTCCCCTTTTTATTTTTGACCCCTAAAAGACCCCTTTTGATAAATATCCCCTAATTTTCATCAAATTTCCTTAGAAGTCTTCTATTTTTTCTCATAAATTCATGGAAAATTCAATTTTCTTCTTTCTTCAATTTTGAACAGCTGGAAATTCAATTTTCTTCAATTTTCGACAGATGAAATTGAGTGATAAATATTTGAATTTTCAAGTTTGTACAATTTTCAGCACTTGAGTTTTCAATTTTGAATCTTATTTATTTTTCAACAGTTAAGTTTTTAATTTTCTTCAATTTTGAATTTTCTTCAATTTTCAACAGTTGAAAATTGAACTGTTGAAAATTAAATTTTATTTTTTCTTCAATTTTTAACAGTTGAAAATTCAATTCACAATTTTCTTAAATTTTCGACAGATGAAATTGAATGATGAATGGTTGAATTTTCAATTTTCTACCATTTTCAGCACTTAATTTTTTATTTTTTATTTTAAGTTTTATTTCTTTTTCAACAGTTAAGTTATGTTTCTTCGATTTTTAATTATCTTAAATTTTCAACAGTTGAAAATTGAACTGTTGCAAACATTGAAAATTCAATTTTCTTTCTTCAATTTTTAACAGTTGAAAATTCAATTTTCAATTTTCTTACATTTTCGACAGTCGAAAATTGAACTGTTGAAGACATTCAAAATTCAATTTTCTTTCTTCAATTTTCAACAGTTGAAAATTCAATTTACCATTTTCTTAAATTTTCGACAGATGAAATTGAATTTCGAAAATTGAAGTTGAATTTTCAATTTTCTACAATTTTCAACGCTCGAATTTTTTTCAATTTTTAAGCATATTTATTTTCCAACAGTTAAGTTTTCAATTTTTTTCAATTTTATATTTCTTAAATTTTAAACAGTGAAAATTGAATTTTCAAGACTTGAATTTGTAACAGCTGAATTTCAATTTTCTTAGATTTTTAAAAGTTGAAAATTCAATTTTCAATTTTCCCTAATTTTTGACAAATGAAATTAAATGATAAATAGTGGTGTTTGCAATTTCTACAATTTTTAGCCCTTGAGTTTTTTCCAATTTTGAATCTTATACAATTTTTTATTTTCTTCAATTTTCAACAGTTTAAAATTGAACTGTTGAAAACATTGGAAATTCAATTTTCTTTCTCCAATTTTCAACAGTTGAAAATTCAATTTTAAATTTTCTTACATTTTCGACAGTTGAAAATTGAACTGTTGCAAACATTGAAAATTCAATTTTCTTTCGTCAATTTTCAACAGTTGAAAATTCAATTTACAATTTTCTTAAATTTTCGACAGATGAAATGGAATGATGAATAGATGAATTTTCAATTTTCTACAACTTTCAACACTCGAATTTTTTTTTCAATTTTTAAGCATATTTATTTTCCAACAGTTAAGTTTTCAATTTTCTTCAATTTTTAATTTTCTTAAATTTTTAACATTTAAAATTGAATTTTCAACAGTTGAATTTTAAATAGTTGAATTTGTAACAGCTGAATTTCAATTTTTTTTTTAGATTTTTAAAAGTTGAAAATTCAATTTTCCCTAATTTTTGACAAATGAAATTGAATGGTAAATAGTGGTGTTTGCAATTTTCTACAATTTTAAGCCCTGGAGTTTTTTCCAATTTTGAATCTTATGAATTTTTAATTTTTTTCAATTTGCAACAGTTTTTTTTTAAATTAACAATTGAATTTTCAACTGTCAATAATCTAAGAAAATTGAAATTCAGCTGTTACAAATTCAACTATCGAAAATTCAACTTTTGAAATTTGAATTTTCAGCATTTCAATTTTCAATAGTTGAATTTGTAACAGTTGAAAATTGAACTGTTAAAAATAAAATAAAATTTATTTTTAAACTTTCTTTAATTCTCCGTAGTTAAAAATTGAATTCTCAACTGTTGAATTCAATTTTAAAGTAAATTTTGTTATTTCCTTCATTCGTATGAAAATTTTCTTTAATTTTCACTTTTGAATTAAATTTTCAATTTTAATCAATTTTCGAAAGTCGAAAACTGAAATGTTGAAAATTCAAGAAATAAGCGTATTTTGTATTAAATAAGTGTTAAAAATTCAAAATTTATACGCTAAAGCCTAGTATAGTATTCAATCGAATAAAATACCACTCATGTCGAAATTATTATTTTTACGACTATGTTGAAACGTCTAGGAGCTTATTGAGCCTGGAGAGTGCCAGGAGTGTGGCACGGGTTCGAATCCTGGTCCGGAGATAATTTTTTCGCTCCCTCGATTCTTATTGGGGGCGTTAAATATAGCAGTGGGTAATTTATAACGAAGGAACCCACGGTATAAAGTAATTCCTGGCTTCAGATGTCCCCTCTTTCCACTATCAGTCCCCTTTTTTTATTTTTGACCCTTCAAAGACCCCTATCGATAAATTTGCCATAATTTGCATAAAATTTCCTTAAAAGTCTTCTATTTTTTCTCATAAATTCTCAAACGCTCATAAATCCTCTACTGAGAGTCCATTGGATGATTATTCATTGGCCAAAATATTATTTGTTAATGGCAAACCGTTTTCGAAAAAATCGACTTTTAAAAGAAAATATTATGGATTCAAATATTTATTTACTAAATTTCCATGTAAAATTATGCAAATATAACATTTTTAACACTCTTTTTAAATACGAAATTTGGTTTTCTCTTTCATTTTCACCTGTTGAAAATAGAAAATTTTATTTTATTTTTTTATTTTTCAGCAGTTGAAAGTTAAATTTTCTTCTTTCTTCAATTTTCAACAGTTAAAAATTTAAAATTCAATTTTTTTCTCTCTTCAATTTTCAATTTTCTTAAATTTTTGACAGATGAATAGGCGAACATTTAATTTTCAGCACTTGATTTTTTTCAATTTTGAATCTTATTTATTTTTCAACAGTTAAGTATTCAATTTTCTTCAATTTTTAATTTTCATTGAATTTCAATAGATGACTTTGTAAGAGCTGAATTTTAATTGTCAATTTTCTTAGATTTTTGAGAGCTGAAAATTCATTTTTCAATTTTCTCCCACTTTTAATTTTACTCAATTATCAGTAGTTGAAAATTGAATTTTCAACAGTTAAATTTTAAATTTCTTACCATTCTGAGGAGTTCAAAATTATACATGTGAAAATTCAATTTTCATCAATTTTAAATTAAATTTTTAATTTCCCTCATTTTTCAAATTCATAATTTTTTTTAAATTTTCAACAGTTGAAAATTGAAGAACCATGAAAATTAAATTTTCTACAGTTGGATTTCCAACAATTGAATTTTAAACTGTTGAAAATTGCAGAAATTAGAAAATTGAATATTCAACTATAGTTCTTCAATTTTCAGTAGCTGAAAATTGAATTTTCAACAGTTGAATTTTGAATTTCTTACCATTTTCAGCAGTGAAATTTTACTTGTGAATATTTAATTTTAAATAAAATTTAAAATTTCATTCTTTTTTTCAATTTCTTAATTTTTTTTTAAATTTCCAACAGTTGAAAATTTAAGAAACATGAAAATTGAATTTTCTACAGGTGGATTTACAAAGGTGAATTTTCAACTGTTGAAAATAGCTTGAAATTCAAAATTGAATGATGAATAGTTGAATTTTCAATTTTCTTCAATTTTTAGTAGTTAAATTTTCTTCAATTTTGACTCTTATTTATGTTTGAACCGTTAAATTTTCAATTTCCTTACATTTTCTTCTTTTTAAATTTTCAACGGTTGAAAATTATATTTTCAATTTTCGTCAATTTTTAAATTTCTTAAATTTTCAACAGTTTGAAATTAAACTTTCAAAATTGACTTTTCAACAGTTGAATTTTCAATACTTGAATTTGCAACAGCTGAACTTTAATTTTCAATTTTTTGAACCTTCGGACAGCTGAAAATTCATTTTTTAATTTTCCAAAATTTTCAACAATTGAAAATTAAACTGTTAAAAAAGTGGAAGATAATTGAATTTTCAAACGGTGAATTTTTCAATTTTTTTTCCAATTTTCAGTAGTTGAAAATTGAATTTTCACTTTTCTACCATTTTCAGAAGTTGAATTTTTAACAGTTTAAAATTCTACTTGTGAAACTTCCATTTTCTTCGATATTGAATTAAATTTAAAGTTTCTTCATCTTTCAATTTTTTTTTAATTTTAAAAATTTTCTAACATTTAAAAATTGAAGAAACATGAAAATTGAATTTTTTGTTTGAATTTCCAAAAGTTGAATTTTCAAATTTCTTCAATTTTATTAATCGAATGACTCGATTAATATTGAACTGGAAAAAAATTAATGGATAATTTCAAAGTGTAAAAGTCCTAAACCCCAAAATGTATAGATTATCTTTTATTATTAATATTAATATTATTATTATTATACCATTAAGCCAAATCCTTTTTAGATCAATTTAGATTTCTCGTTTATTTAAATAACACGTTCGTTCCGCAACACTGCTTCGACCCAGGTTGCTGATCAATCTCTCTAGCAATCACCCCAGGTGAAGAGCTTCGCAAAGTCATAGTTGATGTAATTAGTATTGATTTTATCATAGAATATCGTGTATTAATTTATTCGAATCGCCCGATTGTGATCGCCTATTTAAATTCAAGAACTTCGTGAAATTCACAGAACAATTATAAAGTTTAATTCGACAAAAATCGAAAATTATTGTCGGTCTTGCGACTTTCTGAAACGCTTGACAAATAGGGTTCTCGTTAACTAATCCTGTCATCGATCGATCGCTAGCATGATATATTGGAACCCAGATGCTCGTACTACAAACACCAGTACAGCCGTGTATCGCATTGATTACGGTGTTTTGCTGCAATACCCAACACACTGCTAACAGGACAACAATCACTTTCATGAGAATAGGAACACTGCACCGGAGAGCCATATGTCCATACTGTCAAATTTCCATAATAAATTTACTATCAGCCATTTTCATTTATCTACATTTTCCTATAACAGAAATACATTTTCAGAATGTTTTATAAAATACCCGAAAAGTTGAATTTTTGACGAAAAAGTTTATTTCCATCCAAGAGAGATGAATTTCACGGGCGCAAACAAAAAAAAATTTCATGTGGGGTACTTCACCCCACATGAAATTTTTTTTTGTGTTAGGTTTTTGAGAAAATTAGCCTTTTTGGCTATTTATTAAAAACAGAATAGGGCGCAAATCTGAGGTTCTAGAAACTTCTAGTGAGGCACAAATTAAAGATTGAACCTTGTATTTTAAAGTAATTGTATTGTATACATTATGTTGTGTGAAAAATTGCCAAAAAGGCTAATGTTCTGAACATCTGGACGTGATA
>CAKNYM010048579.1:28209-49303 GCA_932195095.1 Andricus curvator
TGTTCGCTGAAAAATAGCCAAAAGTCTATTCGTTGAAAAATGGTAGGAAAGAGTTATCGAAAAGTTGAAAATAGGGAAAATCTGAATTTGCTGCTAAAAATTGTTTAAATAATTAATAATTCTTGAGAATTTACCAAGCATCATAGAAAAAAGTCATCGAAAATATATTCTTAGTTAATTCCGCAAAAAAATTGAGCCTATTCGTTGAAAAATAGCCAAAAGCCTGTTCGCTGAAAAATAGCCAAAAGTCTATTCGTTGAAAAATGGTAGGAAAGTGTCATTGAAAAGTTGAAAATAGGCAAACTCTGAATTTGCTTATAAGTATTGTTTAAATGATTAATAATTCTTGAGAATTTACCAAACATCATAGAAAAAAGTCATCGAAAAGATATTCTTAGTTAATTCGGCAAAAAAATTGAGCCTATTCGTTGAAAAATAGCCAAAAGCTTGTTCGCTGAAAAATAGCCAAAAGTCTATTCGTTGAAAAATGGTAGGAAAGAGTCATCGAAAAGTTGAAAATAGGCAAACTCTGAATTTTCTTATAAAAATTGTTTAAATAATTAATAATTCTTGAGAATTTACCAAGCATCATAGAAAAAAGTAATTGAAAAGATATTCTTAGTTGACTCCGTTTTCTGTAAAGATAAATGATAAAATGAGCCAAGGATGAACACATTATTAAATTTTTCTAAACTTCTTTAAATTCCAAAAATAATTATAATTTTTATGTTTTCTAAAAAAGGATTTTTTCATTCGATAGGGGAAATCTTCATTATTCAGAATCAATAAAAACCGGAAAACCGATTTTTTTGGTCCTAAGGCCATCCACTGATACCATTACTGATAGCTGAAAAATAGTCTATATCATATAGTTATCTTGGTTCTTCAACCAAATATTTCGAAATTGGATTCAGCGACCCGAAAAATATATACATATGGTGTATTAAAAAAAAAAAAAAAAAAAAAAAAAAAAAAAAAAAAAAAAAAAAAAAGAATTTTCTTCAAAACCGTCGAATTTTCAACCCGAAAATAAAAATTTTTAACAAAAAGGTTAATTTTCTACTAGAAAATTAAATTTTTTACCAAATTGTATGTTGGTCTAGTTCACAGTATGAGTATATGATATTTTTTTGTGTGCCTGTCTTTTTAACCAAGAAAGATGACTTTTCTACTACAAAATATGAATTTTCAATCCAAAAGGACGATAAAAAAAAAGTTGATAGTCCGACCAAAAACAAGACCTTTAAAGTCAAACAAAAAAAATTAACAAAATAGTTGAATTTTAAACAATATAATTAAATTTCCAACAAAATATTTGAATTTTTCAACAAATACCTGCATTTTTAACCTAAAAAGATGAATTTTCAACCAAGAAGATTAATTTTCTACCAAAAGACGAATTTTCTGTAAATAGTTGCAACAAATTGTGCCTATTCCTGGAAAAATGGTCAAACTCTTAATTTGTTAGAATAATAAACCATTCTTGTAAATTTGCAAAGCATCACAGAAAGAAGTCATCAAAAAGATATTCTTAGTTAATTCTGCAAAAAAACTGAGCCTATTCATTGAAAAATAGCCAAACTCTGAATTCGTTTATGAAAATTGTTTAAATTATCAACAATTATTGTAAATTTACAAAGCAACATAGAAAAGAGTTATCGGAAACATATTCTCAGTTGACTCCGTAAAGAAATTGTACCTATTCCTTGAAAAATAGCCAAACTCTGAATATGTTTATGAAAATCTATGAAATAATTAATAATTATTGTACATTTGCAAAGTATCTTAGAAAAGAGTTATTGGAATTACATCCTTTCTTGATACCCTGAACTAATTGATCCTATTCGTCGAAAAAAGGCCAAGCTCTTAATTTGTTTATGCAAACTGTTTAAATAATCAATAATTATTAAATTTGAAAAATATCGTAGGAAAGAGTCATCGAAAAGTTGAAAATAGGCAAACTCTGAATTTGCCAATGAAAATTGTTTAAATAATTAATAATTCTTGCGAATTTACCAAGCATCATAGAAAAAAGTCATCGAAAATATATTCTGTGTTGACTCCGTTTTTTTTAAAGATAAATAAGCCAAGGATGAACACATTTGTAAAATTTGCCAAACTTCTTTAAATTCCAAAAATAATTATGATTTAAATGTTTTCTAAAAAGAATAGCACAGGATGAATTCATATTTCAACTGTTTAATATTGCAATAATATTTACAATTAGGACGCCATATTCTTTGAAAATGTAACTGAAAGTCGAATAAAATAAAATTCTAAACGGTCATAATTTGGTATTGTTAGTTAAAATTAGAAGGATGTAACTGTCTGAAAATGTGAATGAAAGTAAAATAAAATTCTAAATTTTCATAATTTGTATTGTTTATTATTATAAAAAAAAAATATGTTCGAAAAAACTGACACTATATAATTTTAAATAGAGACATTAAGAAATGAGCCAAAATAATAATTAAAATTGTAATTTTTCCTCTAAAAATAATTAGCCCAGGATGAAATCATATTTTCATTTGCTTAAGATTTCAAAAACAGTTTAAATTTGAAAAAAGTCATAATCGTCGAAAATGTAACAAAAATACAAATAAAATGAATTTATAAATATTCTTATTTTCCCATTATTAATAATTATAATAAAACAAAACTTGTAGTTGAAATTATAAACTTTTTTTAATTTGCTTAAAAACTATCCAAATTTTGAAAAAATTAAAAAAAAAAGAGCAGAGGATGAATTCATTACAATTTTTTATGATTAAATCAATTTTTCCGAAAAAGAAAATGAGCACCAGCCGCATTTTGTACGATCGCAGTAACTTATGATTATAAATCTTCTCATCGATAATGTAAACAGACGCGATATCTCTCGGACTTATTTCTTCAGGGCTGACCTGAAACTGAAGTTTCAGGTTATGTTGTTCTTATATATACTCTCTACGTTGCCTATCATTGGCCAGAGCGCCCCACCGTGGCGATTGGTCGCAGTTGATTGGCCAATCAAGTCTTTTTTTTAAAGCCCGGGAGGACGGAAGGTTTTCTTGAAAAAATATTGTATGCTTTTGCGATGACGGTTATTTTGTCAAATAAAATGCCATGACCTGTTTTGATATGATGCTCAGCCAGTGCTGATTGCGTGAAATATTTTTGCCTGACTTTACTCTCATGTTCCTTCACACGTTGGCTCACCGCGCTCCCGGATTCTCCAATATAGACTTTACCACAAGAACAGGCTTGAAATTTCAACAATTTGGATGAACTTTTTTTTCTTTCTTGGCTGAAAAATATCTATTGGTTGGAAATATAGAGCATTTTTTTGTATTTCTTATATATACCCTCTACGATGCCTGTCATTGGCCAGAGCGCCCCAACGCAACGTGGCGACTGGTCGCAATTGATTGGCCAATCAAGTCTTTTTTATAAAACCCGGGAGGACGGAAAGCCAAATCGGATTGGTATTATATCCATGGTGCCTATTGATGTTATTAGCATGTTTTAAGATTTCGATTGCTTCTCTATGTTTTCTTGAAAAAATATTGTACGTTTTTGCGATGACGGTTGTTTTGTCAAATAAAATGCCATGACCTGTTTCGATATGATGCTCAGCTAGTGCTGATTGCGTGAAATGTTTTTGCCTGACTTTACTCTCATGTTCCTTTACACGTTGGCTCACCGCTCTTCCGACTTCTCCAATATAGATTTTACCACAAGAACAGGCTTCAAAGTTCAGCAATTTGGATGAACTTTTTTTTTCTTTCTTGGTTGAAAAATATCTATTGGTTGGAAATATAAAGCATTTTTTTGTTGTTCTTATATATACCCTCTACGATGCCTGTCATTGCCCAGAGCGCCCAACCGTGGCGACTGGTCGCAGTTGATTGGCCAATCAAGTCTTTTTTATAAAACCCGGGAGGTCGGAAAGCCAAATCGGATTGGTATTATATCCATGGTCCCTATTGATGTTATTAGGGTGTTTTAAGATTTCGATTGTTTCTCTTTATTTTCTTGAAAAAATATTGTACGTTTTTGAGATGACGGTTGTTTTCTCGAATAAAATGCCATGACCTGTTTCGATATGATGCTCAGCTAGTGCTGATTGCGTGAAATGTTTTTGCCTGACTTTACTCTCATGTTCCTTTACACCTTGGCTCCCCGCTCTCCCGATTTCTCCAATATAGACTTTACCACAAGAACAAGGGATTTTATATTCTCCCGGATCAATGAGAGGTGCCTTTTTGTCTTTAGGGTTGTTTAGAAGTTGTCCTATTTTCGCAACAATTTGGATGAACTATTTTTTCTTTCTTGGCTGAAAAATATCTATTGGTTGGAAATATAGAGCATTTTTTTACGTTATAATCCGGCGAATGGGGAATGAATCCTCAGAATGAAAATCGTTATTGACGTTGGAGCAATAGTGTTCCATCAAATTTCTTTCAGCACACTTTATTGCTTCATCCATTCGGCACATCATCCAGTCCCTCCTGTAGCTATATACGTAATGAACGCTTACACCCTTGTCGAGTCTCTGTCCCTCGACTCCCTGGATATGAAGTAGGCATGTAATTGCGAATCCCGGGTACTTTTTGGACCCGGCTCGTTATCCGCGATCCATTTTCATCGCGCGATTTGCCAATCGCTGTTGCGAATAGGAACCACCCTTGGATTTAGAGACAATACCGAATGTTCGCGCTGCAGAGTATCGGCACGATAACCGGTGCTGGGTATTGATCCTTTGCGGGGGCGAAAAGGACTTGAGAGAGACCCAGAGAGAGAGAGAGAGAGAGAGAGAAATTCCCCACTGGCTGGCGTACACCCCAAATACAACCAAATCCAAATCAAGCCAACCTAACCCGAAGCTGCTTCACCATTGTCATTAACTAAGCCAAATATCCAATCCGCAGCAAAGAATAGGTCCGAATTGAACCCCAAATTCGGGTATCAATGGCGAAGCCCAAAAGTAGAAAGAAAGGACTTCCTATTAATATTGTGTTTATTCTAGCCTGAATAAATAAAGGGTGAGAGTACAGAACTAGATAACCAACAAAGTGGGGATTTTTCAAAAAAGAGGGGAAAAACATTCTGTAAAATCTAAATCACTATTTAAAGATGAAACAAAAGTCCTCTTCCGAGCTGAAGTGTTGCTGAAGTGAGGCATGAAAGGTTTGATCAAAAATAGTTATCCAAGTTCGAGGAAGTGGATGTGGAAGTTGATAATCTCAAAGTGACATTAAACTAAAAATAGAGCAGGCTCCGCTGCGGATTACGATAAAAAATTCTAATTTTCAGTACGAAAAAAATGCCAAAATCTGAATATGTTGAAAATCTTTGAAATAATTGATAATTATTGTATATTTGCAAAGTATCTTAGAAAAGAGTTATTGGAATTACATTCTTTCTTGATACCCTGAACTAATTGATCCTATTCGTTGAAAAAAGGCCAAGCTCTTAATTTTTTTTATGAAAATTGTTTAAATATTTGATAAATCTTGAAAATTTGCAAAGCATCATACAAAAAAGTGATCGGAAAGATATTTTTGGTTATTTCTGCAAAAAAATTGAGCCTATTCGTTAAAAAATAGCCAAAAGCCTATTTTCTGAAAAATAGCCAAAAGTCTATTCGTTGAAAAATGGCCAAGCTCTGAATTTGTTTATGAAAATTGTTTAAATAATCAATAATTCTTTGAAATTTACCAAGCTTCTGAGTTATTAAGTTTCTGAATTTGTAAAAAATTATTTTTCTAAATCAAAGATTTAACTACATTGTGGAAAATTAAACTATTTGGTACAAAAATGAACTGTTTTGTAGAACATTCCGTTTTTTTAATTCGAAATTGATTCCCCTCAATGAAAATTCAACTACACCGTTTTTGGTTGAAAACTTATCTTTTTAAGTTTAAAAAATCAAATATTTATTTAAAAATTCATAGAAAAGAAAAAAAATAAACTAAAAATTGAAACAATAAAATTTGGACTAACATCACCTCCATTGTTCAAAATATTTAGTTGAAAATGTATTTAATTTGTTGAAAATTTGTCTTTTTTGGTTGAACATTCAACTATTTGGTTACAAAATTGTGTATTTTTTTTAAATTCGTCTTTCTTGTAGAAAATTTAAATATTTGGTTAAATATTTTAATATTTTGTTGAAAATTCGTTTTTTGTGGTAGAAAATTATTCTTTATTATTAATAGATCAACTAGTTGTTAGAAAATATATGTATTTGGTTGACGATTCGTTTGCTTTTAGTAGAAAATCATTTTTTTGTTGTTAAAAATTAAAATATTTTTTGTTTAAATATCAACTATTAAAATTATTTTTTCTTTTCATTAAAAATTATTGTTTTGACTGAAAATTTAACTATTCTCTTTTTGGTAGAAAATTCAACTATTTAGCTGCAAATCCATGTATTTTCTTAAAAACTCGTCTTTTTTAATAAAAAATTAATACTCTTGGCTTAAAATTTAATTATTTGGTAGAAAATGGTTTTGTTGGTTAAAAATGTATGGTTGAAAATGCAACTGTTTTGTAAAAACTTCTACTTTTGGATTTGAAAATTCAACAATTTGGTTCAATTTTTTTCTTTATTGACTAAAACACCTTTCTTAGTTAAAAAATTAGTAATTTATTTTAAAAATTCAACTATTTTATTTGGAAATGAACTTTTTTGATAAAAGTTTATATTTTCGGGTTAAAAATTCAAATTTTTCGTAGGAAATTTGTCGTTTTGATCTGAAAACTCCACAATTTTATTGAATTTTGTTCTTTTTTGATTGAAAACCCTTTCTCGGTTAAAAATTCACATTTTCTATTTGAAAATTCAACTTTTTTGTAAAGAATTCGTCCTTTTGTTTTGAAAATTTAATTATTTGATTAAAAATGAACTTTTTTGATAAAAATTTATATTTTCGGATTGAAAATTCAAATGTTTTGTAGAAAATTCTTCTTTTTGTTTTGAAAATTCAACTATTTCATTGAAAAATAACTTTTTTGTTAAAAATTTAATATTTTCGGTTTGAAAATTCAACAATTTGGTGAAATCTCTTCATTGACTGAAAAACCTTTCTTGGTTAAAAATTCAGTTCTTTCATTGAAAATTCGTATTTTTTTTGAAAATTCATCTTGTTAAGAATTATTGATATTTTAAGGTTAAAAATCAAACTGTTTTATAAAAATTCGTCTTTTTGTTTTGAAAATTCAACAATTTGAATGTAAATGAACTTTTTTGTTAAAAATTTATATTTTCGGGTGAAAAATTCAAATGTTTTGTATTAAATTCATCTTTTTTATTTGAAAACTCAACAATTTGATTAAATTTTGTTTTTTCTACATTGAAAAACCTTTCTTGGTTGAAAATTCAACTATTTTGTAGAAAATTGTCTCTTTGTTTTGAAAATTCAACTATTTGATTTAAAAATAAACTTGTTTGTTAAAAATTCATATTTTCTATTTGAAAATTCAAATTTTTTTGTTAAAAATCGTCTTTTTGTTTTGAAAATTCAACTATTTGATTAAAAATGATTTTTTCTGATAAAAATTTCTATTTTCGGGTTAAAAATTTAACTTTTTTAAAGAAAATTTGTCTTTTTGACTTGAAAACTCCACAATTTGATTGAATTTTGTTCTTTTTTCATTGAAAAACCTTTCTTGGTTAAAAATTCATATTTTCTATTTGAAAATTCAATTTTTTTGTAAAGAAATCGTCTTTTTGTTTTGAAAATTCAATTATTTGATTAAAAATTAACTTTTTTGTTAAAAATTCATATTTTCGGTTTGAAAATTCAAATTTTTTGTAGAAAATTCGTCTTTTTGTTTTGAAAATTCAAGTATTTTATTGAAAATTAACTTTTTTGTTAAAAATTTATATTTTCGGTTTTAAAATTCAACAATTTGGTTGAATTTTTTTCTTTAATGCCTGAAAAACCTTTCTTGGTTAAAAATTCAGTTCTTTCGTTGAAAATTCGTATTTTTTTGAAAAATAATCTTGTTAAGAAGATTTAATTTAATAATAATAATAATAATAATTTAATTGAATTCATCTTTTAAAGCTAAAAATCCAACTTTTTTAGAAAAATTCGTCTTTTTGTTTTGAAAATTCAACAATTTGATTGGAAATTAACTTTTTTGGTAAAAAATTATATTTTCGGGTTAAAAATGTAAATGTTTGGTATTAAATTCATCTTTTGGTTTTGAAAATTCAACAATTTGATTGGAAATTAACTTTTTTGTTAAAAATTTATATTTTCGGTTTGAAAATTCAAATGTTTTGTAGAAAATTAGTTTTTTTGTTTTCAAAATTCAACTAGTTTATTGAAAATTAACTTTATTTACTGAAAAACCTTTTTTGGTTAAAAATTCAGTTCTTTCGTTGAAAATTCGTATTTTTTTTTAAATTCATCTTTTTAAGAATTATTGGCCTTTCAAGGTTAAAAATCGATATGTTTTATAAAAATTCGTCTTTTTGTTTCGAAAATTCAACAATTTGATTGGAAATTAACTTTTTTGTTAAAAATGTATATTTTCGGTTTGAAAATTCAAATGTTTTGTATAAAATTCTTCTTTTTGTTTTGAAGATTCAACTATTTTATTGAAAATGAACTTTTTTGTTAAAAATTTATATTTTCGGTTTAAAAATTCAAATTTTTTTGTAGAAAATTCGTCTTTTTGTTTTGAAAATTCAACTATTTTATTGAAAATCAACTTTTTTGTTAAAAATTTATATTTTCGGTTTAAAAATTCAACAATTTGGTTGAATTTTTTTCTTTATTTACTGAAAAACCTTTCTTGGTTAAAAATTCAGTTCTTTCGTTGAAAATTCGTATTTTTTTAAAATTTATCTTGTTAAAAAATTAAGTTCGTTCGTTGAAAATTCGTATTTTTTTTTAATTCATCTTGTTAACAATTATTGATCTTTTAAGGTTAAAAATCCAACTGTTTTATGAAAATTCGTCTTTTTGTTTTGAAAATTCAACAATTTGATTGGAAATGAACTTTTTTGGTAAAAATTTATATTTTCGGGTCAAAAATACAATAATGTTTTTGAAAAAATTCACCGTTTTGGTTTTAAAATTGAACAATTCAGTTGAATTTTTTTAATTTATTCACTGAAAAACCTTTCTCTGTTAAAAATGATTAAAAATTCATTTTTTCAGTTTAAAAATCCAACTGTTTTATAAAAAAATCGTCTTTTTGATTGTAAAACTCAACTATATGTTTGAAAATGAATTTTTTTTGTTACAAATTTATATTTTTGGGTTGAAAATTCAACTTTTTTGAAGAGAAGAAGGAAAAAAATTGTGTTGCTTCTTCCAGTTGTTCCAAATTATGAAGTTAAAAATTCTCATTTTTCAATAAAATCAGAATGTTATGAAAGAATAATTTTGCTGGGCCATAAATTCAATTTTTTTTGGGTCAATTTGAAATCGCCGTTTTTTCAAAATCGTAATTGTTCATTGATGTTATTGATGACTTTTCGATTGGAATCGACAAAAAGCATGTTACGTGGGAAATGTCGGCATGAATCAAGGCTTGATTTTACGGTGCGAATAAATTATGCCTTTCACACGCACATTCGCGGAATTATGACCATTCTTGTATGACATAATGCTTGGAAATACCACACACATACTAAAAGCCATTAAAAAAACCGATGAGTGTAGCAT
Organism: Andricus curvator; assembly: GCA_932195095.1. Lineage (NCBI taxonomy): Eukaryota > Metazoa > Arthropoda > Insecta > Hymenoptera > Cynipidae > Andricus > Andricus curvator. The sequence goes on from CAKNYM010048579.1 coordinate 37,878, forward strand.
ATTCATGTTTTAAACATATTTCAAAATTATTTAGGACAACTATACAAATTTTCAATAATGATTAAAAAAAGTAGGGTAAAACGGGGCAAAGTTGACCACCGGGGCAAAGTTGAGCACCGGAGCAAAGTTGACCACCGGGGTAAAGTTGACCAGCGGGGCAAAGTTGGCCACCGGGGCAAAGTTGGCCACCGGGGTAAAGTTGACCACCGGGGCAAAGTTGACCACCGGGGCAAAGTTGACCACCGGGGCAAATTTGACCACCGTGGTAAAGTTGACCACCGGGGCAAAGTTGACCACCGGGGTAAAGTTGACCTCCGGGGCAAAGTTGAGTTTTGCATTATTATGAAAACGGGGCATCTAGTTAGAGTAAAAGTCTTGAAAATTATAAAAATTTGAATAACTAGTTTAATTTTAAACCAAAAAAGATGAATTTTGTAGCAAAAAAGATGAATTTACGAAAGAACTGAATTTTTAACCAAGAAAGGTTTTTCAGTCAATAAAGAAAAAAATGCAACCAAATTGTTGAATTTTCAAACCGGGAATATTAAATTTTTAACAAAAAAGTTAATTTTCAATAAAATAGTTGAATTTTCAAAAAAAGACGAATTTTCTACAAAAAATTTGAATTTTCAAAACAAAAAGACGATTTTTGTACAAAAAATGTTAATTTGCAAGACAAAAATATGATTTTTCTAAAAAAAATATGAATTTTTAAAACGTAAATATAAATTTTTAACAAAAAAATTCATTTTCGATCAAATAGTTGAACTTTAAAAACAAAAAGACGATTTTTTACAAAAAATTTGAATTTTCAAATAGAAAATATGAATTTTTAACAAAAAAGTTTATTTTTAAATCAAATAGTTGAATTTTCAAAACAAAAAGACGAACTTTCTACAAAATAGTTGAATTTTCAAAACAAAACGATGATTTTTCTACAAAACATTTGAATTTTCAAATAGAAAATATGAATTTTTAACAAAAAAAGTTTATTTTTAAATCAAATAGTTGAATTTTCAAAACAAAAAGACGAATTTTCTAAAAAACAGTAGAATTTTCAACCAATAAAGGTTTTTTGATGAAAAAAGAACAAAATCAAATCAAATTGTTGAGTTTTCAAATCAAAAAGACAAATTTCCTAAAAAAAATTTTAATTTTTAACCCGAAAATATAAATTTTTATCAAAAAAGTTGATTTTCAATCAAATAGTTGAATTTTCAAAACAAAAAGATGACTTTTTTACAAAAAATTTGAATTTTAAAATAGAAAATATGAATTTTTAACAAAAAAGTTTATTTTTAAATCAAGTAGTTGAATTTTTAAACCAAGAAGACGAATTTTCTAAAAAATAGTTGCATTTTTAACCAAGAAAGGTTTTTCAATGGAAAAAAAACAAAATTCAATCAAATTGTTGAGTTTTCAAATCAAAAAGACAAATTTTCTACAAAAAAGTTAAATTTTTATCAAAAAAATTCATTTTCCATCAAATAGTTAAATTTTTAAAACAAAAAGACGATTTAAAAAAGAAAATTTGAATTTTCAAATAGAAAATATGAATTTTTTACCAAGAAAGGTTTTTCAATGAAAAAAAAATCAATCAAATTGTGGAGTTTTCAAATCAAAAAGACAAATTTCATTTTTACGAAAATATAAAAATTTGAATTTTCAACCCGAAAATATAAATTTTCATCAAAAAAGTCTTTTTCAAATAAAATAGTTGATTTTTCAAAATAAAAAGACGATTTTTCTACAAAACAGTTGAATAACTCAAAAATATGATTTTTAAGGAAAAAAGTAAATCTTCAATCAAATAGTTCAACTTTTTAAACAAAAATACGAATTTTCTATAAAACATTTGGATTTTTAACGTGAAAAAATCAATTTTTACCAAGAAAGATGAATTTTCAAACCAAAAAGACGAATTTTCAACAAAATAATTTAATTTTTAACCAAGAAAGGTGTTTTAGTCAATAAAGAAAAAAACTGAACCAAATTGTTGAATTTTCAAATCCAAAAGTAGAAGTTTTTACAAAACAGTTGAATTTTCAACTCAAAAATATGAATTCTGAACAAAAAAGTTTATTTTCAACCAAGCAGTTGAACTTTTACACCAAAAATATTTATTTTCAACAAAAGAACTGAATTTAAAACCAAGAAAGATTTTTGTGTCAAGATGGGCAGAAAATTCCAACAAATTGTTGATTTTTCAACCAGAAAATTTGAATTTTCTTCAATAAAAAAAGTTAATTTTCCACAAAATAGTTGAATCTTCTACCCAAACAGCATCATTTTCAACACAAAAAGATGAATTTTCAATCCAAAATGGAATAGTTAAATTTTCCGTTAAAAGAATTTATTTAAAAAAAAATGAATTTTAAACAAAATAGGTAGATTTTCAAAAAAAGTTACGAATCGTTAATAAAAAATATATATTTTTCAAAAAAGAAGTTCAACTTTAAATCAGGTATTTGGATTTTCAATCAATAAAAATTAATTCTCGAAAAAAAAATTTAATAGTTAATAGTTGAACCCAACATTTTTTTTATTTAATATCAAAAACAGTTGAATTAAACCAGAGAAGATAAATTTTTAACATGCATTTTCAATCAGATATGAATTTTCCACTAAATGAGGCGTCAAATTTTTCAACATAGAAGGATAATAAAAAAATAAAAATTTTAATTTAAAAAATATGAAAATTTTTTTTCTAACAAATGCGTTGCTGAATCAATACAAAAAAAGTTTGATTAAAAATAGAATTAGGTTTCGAGAAAATAGAGGGAAAAGTTTTTTTCTCGAGGGCCAAATTTTCAGAAAAATTTGACGATGATAAAAAAATTCAATTTTTAAATTAGAAAATAAGAAAGAAACCACTTTTTGAGTTCCTGAATCGATGCCAAAAAGTTCGATCCAAAAATAAGTGATTTAGAAATAAAAAAAGTTGAATTAATCCAAAAAGTCAAATTTTTAACCGAATTTTTGAATTTTCAAAGCAAAAACACGATTTTTTAAAAAAAGTCCAATTTTTAAAGCACAAATATGAATTTTCAACAAAAAAATGAATTGTTTACCAAAAAGTTAAATTTTCAACTCAAAAGGACAAATTAAAAAAAAAACGGTGAATTTAAAACCAAAAAGGATGACTTTTGAGCAGAATTATAGATTTCAAACAAAATAATTGAATTTACCAAAAAGGATGAATTTTCAATAAAAAATATTTTTATTTTCTTATTGAATGCTATTAATTCAGTTCGACTTTGAGCTAAAAAACGAGAAAAAGAATCTAGAAATTTTTTTAGAAATTATTATTATTATTATTAATTTAGAAATTATTTTTTAGAAAAAAATTTATTAATTTATATTTATTGCATATTATGAAAACAGGGGAAAAGGGGGGAATTTTTCATTGGAAGAATTTTATTCCAAAGCTGAATACTTTTTTGGTTGAAAGCATCTAAATCTGGATAATTTTCAAACGGAAACTCAAAATTTTTGCTATTTTCCAACTTTTTGAAAGGAAATGTCTGAAGGGTAGTGACCCTCTGAAAATTTCACGTCTCACATTTCATTTTGTTGATTCAATTCTTCGAAAACAAGTAATTCGTTTTTACTACAGTTTGGAAAAGTCGAATGGCTACTCAGAAAGATACGAGGGTATCTATTTCTATGTCTCTAAATCTCGAAAATTGCTGTCAAATTCCGGTATAAAATCTTATACTTTTTCTATGAACAATTTTTCATTGAAACTCGGTCAAATCTTATTCGCACCAAAGTTTTATCAAATCCGATTTTCCATGAAGCTGAAAAATTTTTATCGAATTTTGCTCGTCGATAAATCTTATACTTTTCTACCAAGATATTGTTACTAAAACTCTATCAAATATTTTCAATCAGAACATTTTTATGGGAAAGTATAAGATTTCTCGATGGATAGAATTGGATAGAATCTACCAAGATTTTTGAACATAGGATTTAATACAATTCCTGTGTCCCAATAAGATTAGATAGAATTTTAATGAGAATCTGTTGAGAGAAAAGTATAAGATTATCGATGGTTATAATTTGATAGAAATTTCCAAAATTGTGGAAGATAAGATATTATACAATTTTTCTGTTAATAAGATTTAATAGAGATTTAATGAGAATGTATTCGTAGAAAAGTATAAGATTCCTCGGTGGATAGTATTTGATAGAGATTTAATAAGAACCTCTTGATAGTAAAGTATAAGATTTCTCGATGGATAGAATTTGATTAAAATTTCCAAATTGCGAAAGATAGGGTACGATACAACTTCTTTGTGGATAAGATTGGATAGAGGTTTTATGAGAATCTGATGATGGAAAAGTATACGATTTCTCGATGAATAGAATTTGATAGAAATTTTTGATATTGCAGAAGATAGGATATGATACAAGTTCTTTGTAGATAAGATTTGATAGAGGTTTAATGAGAATCTCTTGGTGGAAAAGTATAAGATTTCTCAATAAACAGAATTTGACAGAAATTTCCAAATTATGAAAGACAGGATATGATATAAAATCTGTATGGACAAGATTTGATAGAGGTTTGATGAAAGTCTCTTGATAGAAAAGTATAAGATTTATCAGCGGATAGAATTTAATAGAGATTTAATGAAAATCTCTTGACAGAAAAGTATAAGATTTCTCGATGAATGAAATTTGATAAAAAAAATTCATATTGCAGAAGATAGGATATAATAAAATTTCTCCGTGGATAAGTTTTGATAGACGTTTAATGAGAATTTCTTGATAGAAAAGTATAAGATTTCTCAGCGAATAGAATTTAAGAAAGGTTTAATGAGAATATTTTAATAGAAAAGTATAAGATTTTTCGATGGATAGAATTTGATTAAAATTTCCAAATTTTGAAAGATAGGATATGATGAGAGTTCTTTGTGGACTAGATTTCATAAAAATTTAATTAGAATTTATTGATAGAAAAGTATAAGATTTCTTAACAGATAGAATCTGAAAGAGGTTTAATGAGAATCTGTTGATAGAAAAGTATAAGATTTCTCGATGAACAGAACTTGACAGAATAGTCCAAGATTTTGGAAGAGAGGATATGAGTTCTCTGTAAATAAAAAAATTTGATGGATAGAATTTGGATAGAAGGGTAATGAGAATCTCTTGATAGAAAAGTATAAGATTTCTAGATACATATAATTTGATAAAAATTTCCATATTGTGAAAGATAAGGTATGATACAACTTCTTTGTGGATAAGATTTGATGAAGGTTTTATGAGAATCTCATGATAGAAAAGTATAAGATTTCTCAATGGATAGAATTTAATAAAAAAATTTGATATTTCAGAAGATAGGATATGATACAAGTTCTTTGTGGATAAGATTTGATAGAGATTTGATCATAATATCTTGATAGAAAAGTATAAGATATCTCGGTTAGAGGTTTAATGAGAATCCCTCGACAGAAAAGTATAAGATTTCTCAATAGACAGAATTTGACAGAAATTTAATAATAAAATTAATTAAAATCTCTTGATAGAAAAGTATAAGATTTCTCGATGGATAGAATTCGATAGAGGTTTTATGAGAATTCCCTAATAGAAAAATATAAGATTTCTCAATGGACAGAATTTGACAGAAATTTAATAATAAAATTAATGAAAATCTCTTGATAGAAAAGTATAAGATTTCTCGATGGATAGAATTCGATAGAGGTTTAATGAGAATCTCTTGATAGAAAAGTATAAGATTTCACGATGGATAGAATTCGATTGAAATTTTTGATATTGCAGAAGGTAGAATATGATACAAGTTCTTGGTGGATAAGATTTTATAGAGGTATCATCAGAATAACTTGGCAGAAAAGTATAAGATTTCTCAATAGACAGAATTTGACAGAAATTTCAAAATGATGAAAGAAAGGATATGATATAAAATCTGCATGGATAAAATTTGATAGAGGTTTTATGAGAATTTCTGGACAGAAAAGTATAAGATTTCTCAATAAATAGAATTTTATAGAAATTGCCAAAATTGTGGAAAATAGGATATTGTAAAAATTCTATGTGGATAAGATTTGATAGAGGTTTTATGAGAATCTCTTGATAGAAAAGTATAAGATTTCTCAATAGACAGAATTTGATAGAAATTTTCAAATTATAAAAGACAGGATATGATACATGTTCATTGTGGATAAGATTTGATAGAGGTCTAATGAGAATCTCTTGATAGAAAAGTACAAGATTTCTCAAAGGATAGCATTTATTAAAGGTTTAACAGATAATATCTTGATGGAAAAGTATAAGATTTTTCGATGGATAGAATTTGATAGAAATTTCGAAACTGTGAAAGATATGATACAAGTTCTGTGTGAATATAAGAGTTCATAGAGGTTTAATGAAGATTTCTTGATAGAAAAGTATAAGATTTCTTGATGAATAGAATTTAATGGAAATTTCCAAAATTGTGCAAAATATGATATTATGCAATTTCTGTTTGGATGAGATTTGATAGAGGTTTAATGAGAGTCCCTTGAAAGAAAAGTATAAGATTTCTCAATAGACAGAATTTTACAGAAACTTAATAATAAAATAAATGAAAATTTCTTGATAGAAAAGTATAAGATTTCTCTATGGATAGAATTCGATAGAGGTTTTATGAGAATCTCTTGGCAGAAAAGTATAAGATTTCACGATGGATAGAATCTGACTGAAATTTTTTATATTGCAGAAGGTAGGATATGATACAAGTTCTTTGTAGATAAGATTTTATAGAGATTTAATCAGAATTCCTTGACAGAAAAGTATAAGATTTCTCAATAGACAGAATTTGACAAAAATTTCCAAATGATGAAAGACAGGATATGATATAAAATCTGTATGGATATAAGATTTGATAGAGGTTTTATGAGAATTTTCTTTCAGAAAAGTATAAGATTTCTAGATATTGCATAGAATTTGATAGAAATTTCCAAATTGAGGAAGATAGGTTATCAGCAAAACTTTTTTGTGGAATTGATAGAGGTTTAATGAAAATCTCTTGATAGAAAAGTATAAGATATCTCGGTCAACAGAAATTTGATAGAAATTTTTAAACTGTGAAAGATGAGATATGATACAAGTTCTGTGTAGATATAAGAGTTCATTAAGGTTTAATGAGGATTTCTTGATAGAAAATTATAAGATTTCTCGATTAACAGAATTTAATGGAAATTCCTAAGATTGTGGAAAATGTCATATTATGCAAGTTCTGTTTGGATCAGATTTGATAGAAGTTTAATGAGAATCTCTTGTTAGAAAAGTATACGATTTCTCGGCAAATATAACTTTGAATGAAATTTCCAAACCCTGAAGGATAGGATATGATACCAGTTTTGCAGGAATAAGATTTGATGGACATTTTATGAGAATCTCTTGATAGAAAAGTATAAGATTTCTCGATAAATATAATTTTATAAAAATTTCCAACATTGCGGAAAATATGATAAGATACAAGTTGTCTCTGGATAAGATTTGATAGAGGTTTAAAGAGAATCTCATGATAGAAAAGTATAAGATTATCATTCCAAAGTTGAATTTTTTGGTTGAAAACATCCAAATTTGAATAATTTTCAAACAGGAACCGAAATTTTTTGCTTTTTTCCAACTTCTTGAAAAGAAATGTCAACTCTGAAGGGCAGTGACCCTCTGAAAAGTCCCAATCTCACATTTCATTTTGTTGATTCAATTCTTCGAAAACAAGTAATTCGTTTTTACTACAGTTTGGAACAGTCGACTGGCTATTCAGCAAGATACGAGGGAAATGTTTCAGCTTAGCTGGTTTTCGCCCGTATTTCAGGAACCTTTTTGTGAAAAAGATCTAAGGTTGGGATCCTTATGGGGTTGCGTTTATATTCTTTATAGTCACATGGTGTTTTTATGAAATGAGGGTCGCAAGCAGCCAAAGGATGGAAAATGTGCTCGCTCATTTTTAGCTCAAACTTGAGAAACAAAAAAAACGGATAAGAAGAAGGTTCGCTAATGGAAGGGACATGTCATCTAGGTAAAAAAAAAATTACTGGTTTAACTTAAGAGACGATCTCAGTGATAAAATAAAGTACGTAACAGGATAAAGTAATTTTAAATTGAGATGTAACTGCTAATTAGTTTTAAAATATAGTATTAATTTTTAATACAATAAATGATTTTTTAAACAAATAGTTGAATTTTGAATCATAAGTTAAGTTTTCATTCAGCAAAATTCATTTTCAACCAAAAAAAAAAATCAACAAAATAGATAAATTATCAACCAAAGAAATGAATCTTCAAAAAAAAAAGAATTTTTAACAAGATAGTTCAATTTTCAACCAAAAAAGATTACATCTCTACGAAAAAATTAATACGCCATATTGTAGAATTTTCAAGCCAAACAGTATAATTTTTAAATTTTTCGTTAAAAAAATTAATAAAAAGTAGTTGAATTTTGAACCAATAAAGATTAATTTGTCATTTGTCAATAAAAAATTTAATAGTTAATGCTTCAACCAAAAAATGTTTATTTAAAAAAATGGTTGAATTAAACTAAAAATACGAATTTTTAACAAATTAGTTGAAGTTTCAAGCCAAAAAGACGATCTATTTTACAAAAAAGTTGAATTTTCAGCAAGAAAGTTGATTTTCAACCAAACAGTTAAATTTTTATCAAGTTGTTGATTTTTCAAGCCGAAAAGACAAATTTTCTACAAAAAAGATTAAACTTCGACCAAAAAAAAACTGTATCTTAAACAAAAAAAAATTAATTTTCAGAAAGATTTTTCAGTCAAGAAAAAAAAATTTCACCCAAATGGTTGAATTTTAAAGCCAAAAAAAAAAGATTTTTCTACAAAACAAATTTATTTTCAACCAAAAAGAACAAATTTACATCAAAAAATGTAATATTTGATATTTCAACAACAAAATTAATTTTTAAACAAAAAAGAGTTCAATTCAACCAAAAAGAGAACTTTTCAACAAGAGAGTAACATTTTTATGCCAAAAAGACGAATTTTCTACAAACCAGTTGAATTTTCAACCCGAAAATATGAATTTTTAACAAAAAATTTAATTTTCAACCAAATATTTGAAGTTTTAATTAAATTGTTGAATTTTCAACCCAAAAAGACGAATTAATGAATTAATTCAATTTTCAATCAAACAATACAATTTTTTAACAAAAAAAGGTTTTTTTATTGAAAATCTATTAAAACCTAATCGTAAAAGAGTTGTATCAAATCCTATTTTCCCGAACCTGGAAGATTTTTATCGAATTCTACTGGTCGAAAAATTTAATAATTTTTTACCAAGACATTGTTATTAAAACTCTATCCAATATTGTGCAAGGAGAATCTGTTGACGGAAAAGTATAAGATTTCTCGATGGATAGAATTTGATAGAAATTTCCAAAATCGTGGAAAATAGAAAATGTTACAAGTTCTATTGTGAATTCAACTATGGATCAGGTTTGATGAAGGTTTTATAAGCATTTCCTTATGGTAAAGTATAAGATTTCTCTATAGATACAATTTAATAGAATTTTCCGATTAATGAGAATTTCTTGATAGAAAATTGTAAGATTTCTCTATGTACAGAATTTTGATAGCAATTTCCAAATTGTCAAAGATAGGGTATGATACAAGTTTTTTGTGAATAAGATTTTAAACGAGAATCTCTTCATAGAAAATTATAAGATTTCGCGATGGATAGAAATGGATAAAAACTTTCAAGATTCTGGAACATAGGATTTGATACATCTTCTACGCCAATAAGATTTAAAGGAATTCGAACAAGAAATTATTGCTAGAAAAACATAAGATTTCTGGATGGATAGATTCGACAGAAATTTACAATTTTTGAAAAACCGGATTTGATACAAGTTTTGTGTCGATAAGATTTTATAGAGGATTAATGAGAATTTGTTGAAAGAAAAGTATAAGATTTCTCAATGAATACAATTTGATAGAAATGTCAAATTTGTGACAGATAAGTAAGGTTTAAAGTTTTTTCTTGATAAGAGTTCATAGAGATTCATTGGGAATTTCTTGATAGTAAAGTATAAGATTTTTCTATAGATACAATTTGATGGAGATTTCCTATATTGCGGATGATAGGATATGATACAAGTCCCTCGTGGATGAAATTTACCGGAGATTTAATGAGAATCTCTTGATAGAAAAGTATAAGATTTCTCTATGGATAGGCTTTAATAGAGATTTAATGAGAATCTCTTTATAGAAAAGTATAAGATTTCTCAATAGATAGAATTTTATAGAAATGTCTAAATTATTAAAGATAGGATATGATACAAGTTCATTGTGGATAAGATTTGATAGAGGTTTAATGAGAATCTCTTGATAGAAAAGTATAAGATTTTTGGATGAAAATGATTAAATAGAGGTTTAATGAGAATCTCTTAATAAAAAAGTATAACATTTCCCGATAGATAGAATTTTATAGAAATTTCCGATATTGCGAAAGATAAGATATGATACAAGTGCTCTGTGGATAAGATTTGATAGAGGTTTAATGAGAATCTCTTGATAGAAAAGTATAAGATTTCTCAATGGATAGAATTTGATAGAAATTTCTAAAATTCTGGATAAGATCTTCTGTGTGGATAAGATTTGATGGAGGTTTCATGAGAATTTCTTGATAGTAAAGTATAAGATTCCTGGGTGGATAGAATTTGATATAAATTTTGATATTGCGCAAGATGGGATATAATACCAGTGCTTTGTGGATACGATTTGATAGAGGTTTAATGAGAATCTCTTGATGGAAAAGTATACGATTTTTCGATGATAGGGATTCAATAGAGGTTTAATGAGAATCTCCTAATAGAAAAGTATAAGATTTCCCGATAGATAGAATTTGATAGAAATTTACAAAATTGCGGAAGATAGGATATGATGCAAGTGCTCTGTGGATAAGATTTGCTAGAGGTTTATTGAGAATCTCTTGATGGGAAAGTATAAGATATCTCGATCGATATAATTTGATAGAAATTTCCAATATTGTGGATAAGATCTCCTGTGTGGATAAGATTTGCTGGAGGTTTCATGAGAATTTCTTGATAGTACAGTATAAGATTCCTCGTTGGATAGAATTCTATAGAAATTCCCGATATTGCGGAAGATAGGATGTGATACAAGTGCTCTGTGGATGAGATTCGATAGAGGTTTAATGAGAATCTCTTGATAGGAAAGTATAAGATTTTTCAATAGATAAAATTTGATAGAAATGTCTAAATTAAGAAAGATAGGATATGATATAAGTTTATTGTGGATAAGATTTTATAGAGGCTTAATGCCAAGCTCTCAATAGAAAAGTATACGATTTTTCGATGAAAAGAATTTGATAGAAATTCTCGATATTGCGGAAGATAAGATATGATACAAGTGCTTTGGGATCAGATTTGATAGAGG
>CAKNYM010048579.1:90199-105814 GCA_932195095.1 Andricus curvator
CTTCCCTTCCCTTCCCTTCCCTTCCCTTCCCTTCCCTTCCCTTCCCTCCCCTCCCCTCCCCTCCCCTCCCTTCCCTTCCATACCATTCCATTCCATTCCATTCCATTCCATTCTATTCTATTCTATTCTATTCTATTCTATTCTATTCTATTCTATTCTATCCTATTCTATTCTATTCTATTCTATTCTATTCTATTCTATTCTATTCTGTTCTATTCTATTCTGTTCTATTCTATTCCATCCCATCCCATTCCATTCCATTCCATCCTATTCTATTCTATTCTATTTTAATTTTAATTTTTTTAATTTTATTTTTCTGTTCACATTGAAACGCCTCTTTCCGCTTGCTTTACACATATATTTGACAGTTTGACATCTTAGAAAATTTATTATCTTTAACATGAAGTTATTTGTTTTCAAGTTATTATTTCTTTTCCTTTAGATTAAAATTATTTAATTTCAAAAATCGTGATGCACTATCTCAAAATTAATCATTTTTATTGGTTTGTTTTAAAGATCCTAATTTGAGAATGCTTCAATTTTTAAACGAACTTTGGAATTCTTTAATTTTTAACGCTTCAAGTTTGAATGCATTAATTTTAAAATTATCTAATTAAAATTTGTTTGGTTCTAAAATTTAACCATTTTGTTAAAAACGACTTTTTTGGCTGAAAATTAATTTAATTAATTATAATTTTAACTTTTCTATCGTTGGTTGAAAAATTTTTCATTTTCAGTTTACATTCATGTATTCTTTTGGAAAGTTGTCTTTTTTGATAAAAACTTAATCTTCTTTAGTTAGAGATTCATAATTTTAGTTGAAGATTCATTTTTTTTTTGAAAATTTAACTATTTTGTTGAAAATGAGTTTTTTTAAACTGAAAATGTAAATATTTCATTTTTTGTTAAAAATTAATCTTTTTTAGTTGAAACTTCATCTTTTTGTTTGAAAGTTCAACTATTTGGTAGAAAATCAATTTTCATTGTTGGAAATTCATTTCTTTGTTTCAAAATTAAACTATTCTGTTAATTTTTGTTGTTTAAAATTACTTTTTTTAAGCTGAAAATGTAACTATTCTACTCTTAATTAAAAATTAATCTTCTTTAGTTGAAAATTGATCTTTTGGTTAAAAATTCATTATTTTTGTTAACGATTCATAATTTTAATTTAAAATTCATTTCTTTGGTTGAAAATTTAAATAGTTTGTTAAAAATTCGTTTTTTTTTGCTTAAAATGAATTTTTTTAAACTAAAAATGTAACTATTTCAATTTTGGTTGAAAATTAATCTTCTTTAGTTGAAAATTCACTTTTTTAATTAAAAGTTCAAAATCTTAGAAAATTAATTATCTTGAACATGAATTTGTTGGCTTTTAAGTTATTATTTTTTCACTTTAGATTGAAATTATTGAATTTAATTATTTATCGTTTTGAATTTTAATTTTTGAACGTTTCAAATTTGAATTCCTAAATTTTGAAATTTCCAATTAGAATCGCTTTGGTTGAAAATTGAACCATATTGTTAAAAATAACTCTTTTTTTACTGGAAATAAATTTTATGAGCTGAAAATATAAATAAATTTTTTACGCTGAGAATGTAAATATTCCATTTTTGGTAGAAAATTGACCTTCTTTTGTTCCAAATGCATCTTTTTCGGTCAAAAATAATCTTTTTTTTGAAAATTGAACTATTTTGGTAGAAAATTAATTTCTTTGGTTTAAAATTCAACTATTTTGGTGAAAATTCGTTTTTCTTGTTTAAAAATAAATTTTTTTACCTGAAGGTGTAACAATTATATTTTTAATGAAAATTTGTTCTAATTCATTTAAAATTGATGTATTTTGTTGAATTTTTTTTTTTTTATAGAAAATAAAGATTTTTGCTTGAAAATTAATCGCTTGGTTGAGAACTGAACTATTTTACTGCAAATTTGTTTTTTTTTTTGGTTGAAAATTAATTTTTTTTTCACAGAAAATTTAACTATTCTATTTTCGATTGTGAACTTTTTTTCTTAGTTGAAAATTCATGTATTTTGCTAAAATTTCGTCTTTTTGGAAGAAAATAATTTTTTGCGGCTGAAAATAAATGTTTTTGGTTGATAATTAAATTGTTTTGTGAGAAATTAAACCACTTTGTAGAAAATTCAACAATTTGGTGAAAAAATAATTTTTTGGTTGAAAATTGAACTGTTTTGTTGGAAACTTTTTTTTTAAAGAAAATTCATCTTTATCGTTGAAAATTAATTTCTTTGGTTGAAAATTAAACTATTCTGTTGAAAGTTTTTCTCGGGGTTTAAAATTAATTTTTTTCATATTCAAATTGTCAAATTTTATTGGCTTCAAATAAAAAATTATTTGAATTCAAGTGTTTGAATTTTTTAATTATTCAATTTTGAATGCTCTTAATTAGAAATAATATAATTGCAATTTTTCAGTTTAAAGAATTTGCAATTAAACAATTTTAAATTAAATGCTTGAAGAATAAACTCAAAGCAATACAAAATTCAAGCAATAATTTTTAAAATTCAAGCCTTAAAAATGAGAGGATTTTAGAACCAGAGATTCAACATTACATTATTTGTCATTAAAAAATGTTTCAAAATATTAAAAATTTCAAACATAACATGAAAATAAAAAACAGTTTTGAATTGAAACCCTTAAAATTGTGCAATTTCAAACATTGTAATCATACATAGCAATCTTGTTTTTTATACTTTTTTTTAAATTTTTAATTTGTAATATACTATCTTAAAATTGTTCGATTTTTAGTTGAAAATTAAAACAAAATTAATCATTGAAAAATTTCAAATATTTTTTTGGAAAATTTTAAGAATAAATAATAATTCTAAATAAAGTGTTAAAAATTAAACGATTTGAAATTTACAAATCAAAAATTGCGTTATTAAATTTGCTTCAAATATTCAAAATTTTGAATGGTTTGAGTACAAGTAAAAAGTTGTAACATAACACTTTTTTCAGTTCCAAACAAAGTTCGAAGTAAAATTTTTTCATTTTTAATGTTTCTTATTTTAAATTACTCTTTATTTTGAATGTTTTTTTCAGAATGATTTCATTTTAAAGATTTTTAATTTAAAAAAAAATTGAAAATTTTCCTATCTTTGAACAGTTCAATTTAGTTATTTATTTATTTTTTTATTTCAACAGTTTTTCTTTTTTGGTAGAAAAATAATTTTCTTGGTTGAAAATTAATTCTTTAGTTAAAAATCTAACTATTTTGTTAGAACTTCTTTTTGGGTTTAAAATTATTTTTGTTTTTAACTGAAAATGCAACTAATCCATTTTTAGCTGAAAATTAATATTCTTTAATTGAAAATTCATCTTTTTTGTTAAAAGTTCAACTATTCAGTTAAAAATTCAATTTTTTCGTTAAGATTCTTTATTTTAATAGAAAATTTATTATTTTGGTTAAAAATTTAAGTATTTTATTGAAAATTAGTTTTTTTGTTTTAAATTTAATTCTTTGTACTAAAACTTTAACTATTTGATTTTTGGTTGAAAATTAATTTTCTTTAGTTGAAAATTTATCTTTTTTCAAAACTTCAACTATTCAGTTAAAAATTCAATTTTTTCGTTAAGATTCATTATCTTAATTGAAAATTTATTATTTTGGTTAAAAATTTAGCTATTTGGTCGAAATTTCGTTTGTATGTTTGAAATTTAATTTTTTATACTAACATTGTAACTATTTCATTTTTGGTTGAAAATTAATCTTCTTCGTTGAAAATTAATTTTTTAGTTTAAAATTAATTTTTTTTAACTGAAAATGTAACTATTTCATTTTTAGTTAAAAATTAATCTTCCTTAGTTGAAAATTCATCTTTTTGGTTAAAAGTTCACCTACTGGGTTGCAAATTACAATTTTTGGTTAAAGATTCATCATTTTAAATAAAAATTAATTTCTTTGGTTGAAAATTGGACTATTTACTTAAAAATTCGTTTTTTTTTTGTTCTTGAAAATTCTTTTCTATAGCTGAAAATTTAAATGTTCCATTTTTAGTTAAAAATTTATCTTTTTAGTTAAGAATACAACTATTTGGTGGAAACTTAACTTTTTGTTGAAAAATCATATTTTCGGATTGAAAACTCAACTGTTTTGTAGATGATTCGTATTTTTGTTTTAAAAATTCAACAATTTTGTTGAAAAATGATATATTTAGTTGGAAATTCGGCTTTTTTGGTAGAAAATAATTTTGTTGGGTTAAAAATTCATTTATTTGATTGAAAATTCTTTTTTAAAAATAAAAATTAATTTTCTCAACTGAAAAATGTAACTACACCATTTTTCGATTGAAAATTTATCTTTTTTAGTTGAAAATTCATATTTTTGGTTGAAAGTTCAACTATTTTTTCTATAAATTTTTTTTTTTTTTAATTCATATCTTTTGGTTGGAAAATTCATCTCATTTAGTGAAAATATGTCTATTTTCGTTAAAAGTGCAAAATTTTCTTTTTTGGTTAACTTCAACTGTTTTTCATTTGAATTGAAAATCTTTTTTGTTTGAAATATCAACTATTACATTCTACGTTGAGAATCCATCTTTTTTGGTTGAAAATTTCTCACTTTAGTTGAAAAATTATCTCATCTGCAAACGCTAACCCACGCACCCTTACTGTCTCGAGATCCACACCTTCTTCGTCGAAGAGGGCCATTCTTAAACACTTGCCCATGAATATAATAAATAGTCATAAGGACGTAACCCATCCTTGTCTAACGCCTTGCATAATATAAAATCAGTCACACAGTTTCCTATTCTGATAATTAACTTCAGATCCAAATGATCCAGTTTTACCGATTCAAAATTAATTTTTAGACAACTTCATTTATATCTGTGGAGTGCCAGTTATGATATCACATTGTTTTCTCACCCTTTTCTTCAAACACCATACTTTTTGTTTTATTTTCGTTAGTTTTGAAGCCCATGTTCTTCATGCTTATATTAAGTTTCCTCAACATTCTCTGCAAGTATTCGATTGACTCTGCCATCACAACCTTATAATCTGCGGATGCTAACCCACGTACCCTCACTGTCCCGAGATCCACACCTTCTTCGTCGAAGAGGGCTATTCTTAGACACTTGTACATGAATATAATAAATAGCCATTCAATTCATCCTTGCATAACACCCTGTCTAAAATATCGAATCGCTAGCAACATAACAGTCCTTAGGTACTATGATTGCTAAAAAAAGAAGATAAGGTGATGATGGTGATGGAAGGAAAGAAGGAATGAGGATATAATTTTTCATCGGATCATCTGCGAACGCTAACCCACGTACCCTCACTGTCTCCAGATCCACACCTTCTTCGTCGAAGAGGGCCATTCTTAGACACTTATCCATGAATATAATGAAGAGCCAATTCAACTCATCCTTGCCTAACACCCTGTCTAAAATATCGAACCGCTAGCAACATAACCGTCCTTAGGTACTATGATTGCTAAAAAAAGAAGATAAGGTGATGATGATGATGGAAGGAAAGAAGGAAGGAGGGTATAATTTTTCATTGGATCATCTGCAAACGCTAACCCACGTACCCTCACTGTCCCCAGATCCACACCTTCTTCGTCGAAGAGGGCCATCCTTAGACACTTATCCATGAATATAATGAATAGCCAATTCAACTCATCCTTGCCTAACACCCTGCCTAAAATATCAAACCGCGAGCAACGATATAGTCCTTAGGTATTATGATTGTTAAAAAAAGAAGATAAGGTGACTAGATTGAACAGTTTCTTGGTTCTTTTGGAAATGGGATTGGTGTGATGACGATGATGGTGATGAAACGAAAGAAGGAAGGAGGGTATAATTTTTCATCGGATCATCAGCGAACGGTAACCCACGTACCTTCACTGTCCCGAGATCCACACCTTCTTCGTCGAAGAGGGCCATTCTTAGACACTTGTCCACGAATATAATGAATAGCCAATTCAATTCATCCTTGCCTACAACCCTGCCTAAAATATCAAACCGCTAGCAACGATATAGTCCTTAGGTACTATGATTGTTAAAAAAAGAAGATAAGGTGACTAGATTGAAGAGTTTCTTGGTACTTTGGAAAAGGGGAATTGGTGTGATGGTGACGATGATGGTTATGAAAGGAAAGAAGGAAGGAGGGTATAATTTTTCATCGGATCATCAGCGAACGCTAACCCACGTACCCTCACTGTCCCGAGATCCACACCTTCTACGTCTAAGAGGGCCATTCTTAGACACTTCTCCATGAATAGCCAAATCAACACATCCTTGACTAACACCCTGCCTAAAATATCAAACCGCTAGCAACGATATAGTCCTTAGGTATTATGATTGTTAAAAAAAGAAGGAAAGGTGACTAGATTGAAGAGTTTCTTGGTTCTTTGGAAAAGGGGATTGGTGTGATGGTGATGATGGTGATGAAAGGAAAGAAGGAGGGTATAATTTTTCATCGGATCGGCACCTTTGTGTTGACCATGAAGTACCTGTACCTGTAATGATTAAACAACTGATGTTCAGCCACAGGTAAAGCAGCGTAGGTGCTCTAATCAAGGAACGATTGACGGAGAACGATGCGCAATCACGATTGGAGAAACAAAGAGTGGGAAACCTTGCGAAAGTTACATCACCAAGGCTACTCTACTCGCGATCATTATACGCATTAGATGTCCACATGGAGTTAGTTCTCTTTCTCTATCTCTGCACCTGTCCTTGCAGGTTTCATTTTTGTCCTTTTTAGGGGTCATCCACAAATAACGTTAGATTTTTTTTCGGAATGAAATTTTGACCAATTTTTGAATTTTTAACCGAAAAATATTAATTAAAAAACCCAGAAGATTAATTTTTTACTGGAAAAAGGGAATTTTTTTACGAAATTGTTGAATTTTCTACAAATTAGATTAACTTTCAACTAAATAATTGAATTTTTGACATAAAAATTGAATTAAAAACCGAGAAGATTAATTTTCTACCGAAAAAGACGAATTTTCAACCAATGAAATTAATTTCAAACTAAAATTATGAAGCTTTATTTATAAAAATGAATTTTCAACAGAGTAATTAAACTTTTCAAAATAGTGGAATTTTCTACCAATTTGTTGAATTTTCGAGTCAAAAATAAGAATTTTTTACAAAGCAGTTACATTTTTAAACCAAAAATGTAAACTTTTAACAAAAAAGTTAATTTTCAACCGAAAAAGATTAATTTACAACCAGAGCATTTTGAACAACAACAACAAATGAAATTTCTACAAAAAATTTATAATTTTTTAAAATCTTTCACCAAACCAAATTTTTAGTGAAAAAAAGAAAAAAAATCAATTAAATTGTTAAGTTTTCAAGCTAACAGACAAATTTGCAACAAAGTAGGTTAATTTTCAAAAAAGAAAATGAATTTTTTACAAAATTGTTGAATTTTCTACAAATTACATTAACTTTCAACTAAATAATTGAATTTTTGAGCTAAAAAATGAATTAGAAACCGATAAGATTAATTTTCTACCGAAACGAAACGAATTTTCAACCAATGAAATTAATTTTAAACTAAAATTATGAATCTTCATCTATAAAAATGAATTTTCAACAACGTAATTAAATTTTCGACAAAATAGTGGAATTTTCTACCAATTTGTTGAATTTTCGACACAAAAATGTGAACTTTTAACAAAAAAGTTAATTTTCAACCGAAAAAGATTCGTTTGTAACCACAGCACTTTGAGCAAACAACAAAAAATGAAATTTCTACAAAAAATTTATAATTTAAAAAAATTTTTAACCAAACAAAATTTTGAATCAAAAAAGAAAAAATTTCAATTAAATTGTTAAATTTTCAAGCTAAAAGACAAATTTTCAACAAAGCAGGTTAATTTTCAAACAAGAAACTGAATTTTTTACAAAATTGTTGAATTTTCTACAAAGCAGTTGAATTTTCGACAGAAAAATGTGAACTTTAAAGAAAAAGTTAATTTTCATCGAAAAAAATTAATTTTTAACCAGACAATTTTTAACAACAGTAAACAATGAAATTTCTACGAAAAATTTACACTTTTTTGGAATTTTTAACCAAACAAAAGTTTTTAGTCAAAAAAGAAAAAAATTTGAATTAAATTGTTGAATTTTAAGCTTTGAGACAAATTCTCAACAAAGCAGTTGAATTTTCAAACAAGAAAATGAATTTTTTACAAAACTGTTGAATTTTCTACAAAGTAGATTAACTTTTAACTAAATAAGTGATTTTTTGACCTAAAAAAGAAGAATTTTTAACAAAATACATGTATTATTAACCAATGAAATGATTTTTAAACTAAACTTATGAATCTTGAACTACAAAAATGAATTTTCAAGAAAATAATTAAACTTTTGACAAAATATTGGAATTTTCTACCAATTTGTTGAATTTTCGAGTCGAAAAAAAGAATTTTCTACAAAAGAGTTGAATTTCTACCCAAAAATGTGAACTTTTAACAAAAAATTAATTTTCGACCGACAAAGATTAATTTTCAATCAGAGAATTTTTAATAACAACAAAAATTGAAATATCTACATAAAATTTATAATTTAAAAAAAAATTTCAACCAAATCCACGTTTTTAGTCAAAAAAGAAAAAATTTCAATTAATTTTTAAATTTTCAAGTTGAAAGATAAATTTACAACAAACAGTTGAATTTTCAAACAAGAAAATTTTTTTTTTTAAAATTTTTGAATATTCTACAAAGTAGATTACCTTTTAACTAAATAATTGAATTTTTGAACTAAAAATTTATTTTCAACCGCGAAGATTAATTTTTTACAGAAAAAAAAGAATTTTCAGAAAATACATGAATTTTTAACTATAAAAGAGAAATTTTTAGTCAAATGTTGAATTTCCAACTGAAAAAGATAAATTTATATTAAAAATGGAATATTGAATTTTTCAGTTCAAAAAATAAATTTTCAAATAACAAAAAACTGAATTTCAACAAAATACATGAAGTTTCAACTAAGGAAGACAAATTTTCGCCAAAAATGAAACAGTTACATTTTTAGTTACAAAAATTAATTTTTGATCAAAAAAGAAACCACTTTTTAACAAAATAGTTAAATTTTCAATTGTAATTTAAAAAAAAAAACTTTATTAAAAAAATTTTTCTTTTCTTTAGACAAAAATAGAAAAGAGGACAGAAAAATGAGAAGGCAACCAACCAAATCCCCTTTCTTATTTTTCTGTCCTCTTTTTTATTTTTGTCCAAAGAAAAAAAAAAAAATTTTAAGAAAGTTTTTTTTTAAATGTGATTGTCCAAATTTGGTCGTTGGATTCTTGTTTTTATTCTCACGAATTCTATAGATGCTCTTGAGTGTTGGACGTGAAATAGGATTTTGAATTTGATTTTAATCTAATTTAAAATTCTTAAATTTCAAAATAAAAAAATGACTTTCGATCAAAATTGTTGAATTTCCTACAAAGTAAATTAATTTTTAACCAAATAGTGGAATTTTGAATCAAAAACAGGAATTTTTTATTTATACTCACACAAACTGCACTCAGCAATCAGACTACTACTTCTTTCTTACCTCAAACAAAAAAAATATGCTATTAGAAAAGGTAAATTTTATTTTATTTTTAGAGAAAGAAAATCATCCTTATAATTTTAATCTGCTTCGGTTGAAACTTGAACTATTTTATTCAAAAATTTGTCCTTTTATATGAATTCAACTGTTTTTTATTTTAAATTAAAAACATTTTTGGTTCAAATATTAACTATTAGATTTCCGTTAAAACGTCATCGTTTTTGGTTGAAAATTTCAACTTCTTGGATTGATAATTTTAATTAAAAATGCTTTAAAATTATTTTATTTAAATATTTATCTCTTCAGTAGAAAATGTAACTATTTTGTTGAGAATTCATACATATTGTTGGAAATTTTTCTTTTTTGTTAGAAAATTGACCTTCTTGGATTTAATTAAAATATTTTTTGGTCGAAAATTTAACCATTTTCTTAAAAAATTTTTTTATTTTTGCTAAAAATTAATTTAATTACCTGAAAATTTAACAATTTGTCTTTTTTGGTAGAAAATTAATCTTCTTGGTTGAAAATTTAATTATTTTATTGAAAAAAATTTTTTTTTTTTGCAAATTAACTTTTTCAACTGAAAATGTAATTTTAATAAATAAACTTAATAATTAAATAAATACATAAATTTTATCTCATGTATTTCATTTCTGGTTGAAAATTAGTCTTGTTTATTGAAAATTCATTTTTTAAATTGGAAGTTCAACTATCTGGTTGAAAACTTAAATTTTTGTTTAAAGATTTATCATTCTAAATAAAATTTAATTTCTTTGATTGAAAATTCGTTAAAAAAATAATTAATTTTATTAACTAAAAAATATAATTATTACATTTTTCTGATTGAAAATGAATCTTTTTGGTTGAAAACTCATTTCTTTTGTTTTAAAATTTAACTGTTTAGTTGAAATTTTTTTGGGGGGGGGGGGAGTTTAAAATTAATTTTTTTAAGCTGAATTATCTTCATTAATTGAAAATTCATCTCTTTGGTTAAAAGACCAAATACTTTGGTTAATAATTCATTTTTTTAATAAACATTCATCATTTTAACTTAAAGTTAATTTTTTTGTTGGTAAATTTAACTATTTTGTTGAAAAATAATTTTTTAACTGAAAATGAAAGTTTGAATAATTGCTTGAAAATTAAATTTTCTAGTTGAAGATTCATAATTTTTGGTAAAAATTCATTTCTTTGGTTTCAAAATAAATTGTTTTGTTAAAAAATAGCTTTATTTTTAAAAATTCGTTTTTGTTTTTAATTAATCTTTTTAACTGGAAATGTAACTATTTCACTTTTGGTTGAATATTAATCTTCATTAGTTGAAAACTAATCTTTATCAGGCGAAAATTCATCTGTCTGGTTCAAAGTTCAAATATTTGGTTCAAAATTAAATTTTTTGGTTGAAGATTCATCATTTTTAATAAAAATTCATTTCTTTGGTAGAAAAAATAAACTACTTCTTTAGAAATTTGTTTTTTTTGTTGTTGTTGAGAATTCGTTTCTATGACTGAAAATTTAAATGATCCATTTTTACCTGAAAATTTATCTTTATAGTTGAAAACTCAATTATTTGGTTGAAAATTATGTATTTTATTGAAAAGTTATCTCTTCTGGTAGAAAAATAATCTTCTTTGTTGGAAACTCATTTCATTTGTTGAAAATTTTACTATTTTGTTAAATTTTTTTTGGGCGTCAAATACATTTTTTTAAACTGAAAATTTTACTATTCCATTTTCGGTTGAAAATTAATCTTCATTAATTGAAAATTCATCTCTTTGGTTGAGAGCCCAAATATTTTGGTTAATAATTCATTTTTTTATAAAGATTCATCATTTTAACCTTATGTTCTTTTTTTTTTTGTTTAAAAATTTAACTATTTTGTTCAAAATTAATTTTTTAACTGAAAATTAAAGTTTGAATATTTGGTTAAAAATTAAATTTTTTAGTTAAAGATTCATCATTTTTAATAAAAATTAATTTCTTTGGTTTAAAAATAAATTATCTTTTTCGAAATTTGCTTTATTTTTGAAAATTCGTTTTTGTTTTTGCTGAAAATTGATTTTTTTAACTGAAAAAATAACCATTTAATTTTTGGTTTAATCTTTATTAGGTGAAAATTTATCTTTCTGATTGAAACTTCAACTATTTAGTTAAAAATTAAATTTTTTGTTCAACATTCCTCATTTTAAATAAAAATTCATTTCTTTGGTTGAAAAAAGAACTATTTTGTTGAAAATTAGTTTTTTTTTTGTGTTTCCGTTTTAGTTGAAAATTTATCTTTTTAGTTGAAAATTAACCTTCTTGGTTGGAAATTCATCTTTTGGGTTGAAAAAAAGAACTATAAGTACAGAATTATTATTAATTCTGATAAAAATTCTTTGATAGAAAATTAATTTTTTTTTCGCAAAATTCATTTTTTTTTTACTTTAACTAGGGTAGGCTGAAAGTTCAACTGCTTTGATAAAAAATAATTATTTTCGTTAATGGTTCATAATTTAAGTGGAAAACTTGGTTGGAAATTAATCTTTTTCAGTAGAAAATTCATTTTCTTGGCTGAAAATTCATTTATTTTAATTTAATTATTATTATATTTATTTATTATTATTCTTTGGTTGAAAATTTTACTATTTTGTTAAAGTTGTTTGGGTTAAAAATTAATTTTTTTAAGCTGAAAATCTAAGTATTCCATTTTTGGTTGAAAATGAATCTTCATTAATTAAAAATTCATCTCTTTAGTTAAAAGCTCAAATATTTTGGTTAAAAATTCATTTTTCAAATAAAAATTCATCATTTTAACTTAAATTTCATTTTTTTTTCTTGAAAAACTAACTATTTTGTTAAAAATTCGTTCTTTTTTTTTTGTTGAAAATTAATTTTTTCAACTAAAAATGAAAGTTCAAATATTTGGTTAAAATTTCAATTTTTTCGTTAAAGATTCATCATTTTTAATAAAAATTGATTTCTTCGGTTTAAAAATAAATTATTTTGTTAAAAATTCGCTTTTTTTAAATTCCTTTTTGTTTTTGTTGAATTTTTTTTTTTAACTGGAAATTTAACTATTTCGTTTTTTTTGAATTATATAATAATAATATATTAATTAAATTAATATAATATCTTCATTAGTTGAAAATTCATCTTTTGGATTAAAGAATCAACTATTTGGTTAAAAAATTCATTTTTGTCGTTGAAAATTATTCTTTTTTTTGGAAATTCGTTTCAGTGATTGAAATTTCACCTTTTTGGTTAAAAAATTAACTATTTGGTTAAGAATTCATTTATTTTGTAGAAAAATAATTAATTTTTTCTGGAAATTCGTTTCAATTATTGAAATTTAACGTTTTTTGTCAAAAGAATCAACTATTTGGTTAAAAATTGATTTTTTTGTTGTTGAAAATTTAACTTTTTTGTCAAAAAATTGTTATTTTCGTTAAAAATTAATTTTTTGTAAAAGTTCAACTGTTTGGTTTAAGATTCCCTAGTTTTGATCAAAATTCATTTCTTTGGTTGAAAAATAAACGAATTTTTTGAAAATTCGTTTTTTTGTTGTCCCATTTTTAGTCGAAAAATTATCGTTTTACATAATTTTTAGATGAGCCCTTATTACTCAAATTTATAAAAAAAATATAAAATAAAAATTATTTGAATGTTTTGATGAAAATTATAGTTTAATGCTTTTTACTTTGTGAACTGATTAATCAATTATTAGTGGACTAATCTTTTTTCACAATACATATTAAATTAAATAAAGATTAAAATTTAGTTTTTTTAAATTACTAACATAAATTGATTATTTATTTTAGGGTTATGTAATTGAATATTGGCTATAATTTGTATAATAAAAGTGTATGTTTAAAATACATCTATTCCAATTTATATAAGTTTTTAAATGTTTTGATGTTGCGAAATGAGTATCTTCATTCTGATTTCAAAATTACATGAGCAAACATTTTACTTTTTTATGAAATTCATTTGAAAAGTTATTAATAATTCAAATTTTTAGAAAAATCTAAGTTAAAAATTATTTCGATGTTTTTATAAAAATAATTGCTTATTGCTTTTAACTTTGTAAACTGATTAGCTAATTACTGAATATTGGCTGTTATTTGTACAATAAAACTTTATTTTTTGTTTAAAATACATCTCTTACAATTACATAATTTTTTTGAATGTTTGTGATGTTGTGAAATGAGTATGTGAATTCAATTTTCAAAATTATACGTACATATGCTTTAATTTTTTCGAAAATTAGTATAAAAGGTTATAATTAATTCAAATTTTCGGAAATGAAATTTCAAGTTTAAAAAAAAATATAATGTAAAAATTATCTGAATGTTTCAATGAAACTAATTGTTTAAGGCTTTTTATGTTGTGAACTGATTAATTGATCATGGACTGAATACTTTTCTTAGAATATTAAGTTACATAAAGATTAAATTTTAATTGTTGTCAATTAAAGTAACATAAATTCATTATTTACTTTAAGATTATGTAATTGAATATTGGCTATTATTAGTATAATAAAACTTTATTTTTGTTTAAAATACATCTATTACAATTATATATATTTTTTTAAAGTTCGTGATGTTGTGAAATGAGTATCTCAATTCAATTTTCAAAATAATACGTACATATGTTTTAATTTTTTTGAAAAGTAGTATAAAAGGTTATTAATAATTAAAACTTTCAGAAATCGAAGTTCAAATTTATAGAAAAAAATATATAAAGTAAAAATTACTGGAATGTTTTGATGAAAATTATAGTTTAATGCTTTTTATTTTGTGAACTGAGAAATCAATTATTAGCTGATTAATCTTTTTTACAATATATATTGAATTAAATAAAGCTTAAAATTTAGTTTTTTTTTAAAATTATGAACATGAATTGATTATTTATTTTAAGGTTATGTGATTGAATATTGGCTAAAATTTGTATAATAAAAGTTTATTTATGTTTAAAATACATCCATTCCAATTTATATAAGTTTACAAATGTTTTGATGTTGTGAAATGATTATCTACATTCTGATTTCAAAATTATATGAATATACATTTTAATTTTTTATGAAATTCGTTTAAAAAGTTGTTAATAAATCAAATTTTTAGAAAAATCTAAGGTAAAAATTATTTCAATGTTTTTATGAAAATAATTGCTTTTTGCTTTTAACGTTGTAAACTGATTAGCTAATTATTGACTGTTTATTTTTTTTTTTGCAATATTAAATTATATAAAGATTATGTAATTGAATATTGGCTATTATTTGTATAATAAAACTTTATTTTTTGTTTAGAATACATCTCTTACAATTACATAATTTTTTTGAATGTTTGTGAAATGAGAATCTGAATTCAATTTTCCAAATTATACGTACATGTTTTGATTCAGAATGTTTCAATAAAAATAATTGTTTAAGGCTTCTTATGTTGTGAACTGATTAATTGATTCTGACTGAATACTTTTTTTTACAATATTAAGTTACATAAAGTTTGGATTTTGATTGTTGTCAATTAAAGTAACATAAATTGATTATTTACTTTAGGATTATGTAATTGATAATTGGCTGTTATTTGTATAATAAAACTTAAATTTTTATTTAAAATACATCTATTACAATTATATTTTTTTTTTTAAGTTTGTGATGTTGTGAAATGAGTATCTCAATTCAATTTTCAAAATTATACGTACATATGTTTTAATTTTTTTAAGTAGTATAAAAGTAAACTTTTAAAGGGAGCAACCGGTATAGTAAGAGTCTGAATAAGGTAAGGTAAGGTAAGGACATCCATTAAAGGGACGAAAGAGTCGAATGTCCGTTGTCCGTCTGAAAAGTACAAAGGCTTTTTCATTACCCATTTCCCCTCTTAAGTCTAATATAAAATATTCCCCTACGCGAATTTCACATCAGGTCAATTTTGCAACCCCTTCAAAACCCAAATAAACCCCCTAAACCGTTCTCCTTTAGTGTTTGAGTGTTGACTGTTAAGGGCTTGACCTTTCACCTCCAAACCTGCCCTGACGAAAAAAAACTTACTGAAAAGAATAATAAATTCAAAGATATTACAACTTAGAGGAAAGTTTAA